>DWKL01004652.1:0-10435 GCA_018249415.1 Phareas burnsi
TAAATAAAAATAATTTATTCTCAAAATAACTTTTACAGCTATGCGTAAGGCAGTTACAAATTGGCTTAGTATTATGTCACGCACAAATTAGAATCTCTATTTAAGGAACTCACTTTGTACTTCAGTAATTGCTTGAGATTAGCGCTGACGAAAGTTAAAAGTTATCAAGTGACAGCGGTGACTTTATAGTACAAAGTAGCAAGTATCTACTTTTTTAAATACGAGCATTAGTGTACCCGATATTCTCACCTCAATACAAGAATAACTCCACGGCGGCCTGCAAGGGCGGGGCGGCGCCCCTTGGTAGAGTTACAGTTTCACTACCTACAGTGAGTGATTGCAGCGCCAGTCTAAACGAGAGAGCAACCCTGGCGGCGTGTGGTCACCGCCACTCGGCCATAGTCAATCACAAATAGGATTCGAGTCCAACCAACAGTGCACTTTCAAACGTGTATTTATAGTTTGTCGTGGGTGTCATGGAATGTACCATGAACATTTTAATATAAGGAAATATAATTACGCATTACCAAAGAATTGCAAAATAAAAAGACCATTATAAAAAGGTACACAAGTATTAGGTGTTCACTTAATATCATTACATGGCGTTTCTATGAAGGAGAACACTATGTTATGATTTGTATAGCATAGAAATAGCAAACCAAGCATGGTTAAGATTCCGCCTTCTCACGCTCGGTGTCCGGAGTTCGATCCCGCACGCACCTTCGATTTTTAGAAATCATGCGAAGCGAAAGCAAGTGGTAATTAAAAATTAATTATCACTTGCTTTACCGGTGAAGGAAAACATCGCGAGGAATGAAAGGAATCGTAACCCTGTGTCGTGGATACATACAAGGACAACTACACGAGCACCTAGACCCAGAATAAAATCTAAATTCATCATTTATATGTCTGCTCGGTCGGGAATCGAACCCGGAACCCTCTGCGTGACACACCGGTAAACGCAGTGTCACGCGAGTCGTTAACACTTTGACTGCGGCGGCTAATATACGAAACAATCGAATGGGCGGCACGCACCGTATGCGTGCGAGCCGCACGGGTGGCTCGGACAGTAAAACACGACAGATGCGTTTGCCGCAGTCAAAGCGTTAAACGGATGTCCGTGGGCCGCGCGGCCCGCTCAGTATTAGCTGATCGGTACTCGTTTGTCACTCGCATGCCATGAATACAATTATGAGAAGACATTCGAGACCAGCGGGAGACGCTTTACTAATATAAGGACTGTGGTGGAAAGCCTCGTATAAGTGTCCTTCCCTACCCGCGTCCTCCCAGCCAGAACACAGCAGCGTTGCCGTCATTAATAAATAATGCCGTTGTGTACCAAAACCACTTTGCTAAAAAAGGCTGATTGTTAAAAATGTCTGCTCCATACTAACTGGACGTCACTGCGAGAGGTGGAGTTATCAGCAGCGGCGCCTCCACACAGTGAAACTCTTAATTTGTATTTTAACGACTACGAAATCTTTAAAATGTATAATCGGTTAGATGTTGGATCACGGCACCTTAGCTCGAGGAGGGTGGAGAGTCTAACTCGACGACTCGCTGCGGTCACCGCACCGGACTGACTTCGTCCACAGACGGTTCCGGGTTCGATGCCCCAAGTGGTCTCTCGGTTTCGTTACATCCATGCTACAAAAAAATGTGTTCGATTGCAGTTTGTCGCAGTGTGAAATAAAGGAACAGGAGTACCAGAGGAACAAACGGAACGCAGAGGACAAGCTGTCCGCCGCGCAGGACCGGCGCAGCGCGGCGGTCGGCAACTGGAAGGATATCAATAAGCATTTGCAATTGGTGAGTACGATGCGATACGCAGCCTTTTTTATGTTTGAATAATAGCAAACGAGCATGCAGGGCACCCGATGTTAAGTGGTCATTGCGGCCCATGGGCACCCACCTGTAACATCTAACAAAACTGATTTTTTATCCGAGGGACGTACGTAGATGCGTCACTGCTCCTGAGGACTGAGAAGGTCGCCTCGCTGTGAGCGCGCCCGGCAATCGCACCTCTCCAGCACACGTAAATTGCTTCACGGCGGAACGGGTGGGCGGCGGTGGTGGTCGTCAAATTTCCCGGGCCACCTGTAGTTCTACCACCTATAGATTATATTATATAATTACTATAAAAAATACGACAGGTGGGGAGGCTGTCTCGCGAAATATTGTGGCAGGAGAACGAGGTGCGGAAGCTGGAGGCCCGCAAGGAGTTCGACCTGCCCGCGGAGAAGCGCAAGTGCGTCGAAAAGCAAAAGGAATTTGTCGACAAGCAGCTGGACCTGCACAAGGACCTGGCGTTCGAGATACTGAGGCCGATGCACAAAAAAATCGTCGAAAAGGCATTCGCGACGGTAAGTCGTAACGCGCCGAGGGACGGGGAGATTTGCTTCTGCGCGGATTTTGAGGGCGGTCGTGTTACCTCCCCTCCCCTCCTCTGAGACTGGCCGCCTTCGAGACATGCGTGACGAGCAATAAACTAGCTTTTCGGTACTTCTATTGTCTTTAAATGAGACGTTCCCCTCGCCTGCAGTGATGACGGCAAGACGGTGGTGATATCGATAACGTTAATTACAACCACAAGTCGTCTGGTTTAACTTGAACTTTAATAGGATTTTCTTAAAAAGTCAATATTTATATATTTTTTTATATGTGTTTATTTTTTGCAGATGAAATTGAAATTGAATCGACATTCAATAATTCCATGGGAGACGAAATTGCGTGAACTTAAAAATAAGCTTAAAAATGCAGAGGTAACGCTTCATTTGATTTTCATATGTTTTTGTTCAATTCCAATTCTTTATTACAAATGTACTAGTAAGATCATATATCCTAATCGAGTTGTAACATTCCGCGCTGTGAGTTACGGCTTCTGTTGCTTGTCGGGTTTTTTATGTTTGAAGAATAGCAAACCAGTTTACAGGCCACGTGATGTTAAGTGGCCACTGCAGCCCATGTACACCCACATCTAACTTCAAACAAAACGAATGGTCTAATGGTCATAAGTAGATGCGTCGGCACTCCCGAGCACTGAGCCGGTCGCCTCGCTGCAAGTGTGCCGGCGGCCGCGCCTCTCCAGCCCAAACACAAAAATTGCTTCACGGCGAATTATGAGGGCGCCAGTGGTCCGTCCCCGAACGAGCTATAATTCTACCTCTTCAAAATCATGCGATGCAAGCAGCAGACGAGCGCGCAGCCCGCCAGCCTAATTGGCCACCGCTGCCCGTGTGCATCTGTGGCCGACCCCAAATTGAACAATCATCTTGCCTATATTGCGTCACAGTTCGACGGTTAGTTGGAAGTATAGCTCGATCTAGGGGCGACCACCGCCGTCCGCACGATCTGCCGTGACGCCATTCTTGTGTGTGTTAGAGAAGTGTGGTCGTCGAGAGTAGTGCCGCATCTTCGCACGGTGGCAGATACGGCTTCAGTCCTGTTTGGTGCGGGTTTCGATGGGCTGTAGTGAAGCCTCAGCACGAGGCGGCCTGCGCGCCCGTTCGCTTGTCTACCAATCAACATGAGAGCGTATGCCCGTAAATGCGATTTTCAGGACGATTTAGAGAAAACATTGCAACTGGAAAAGAGGGTCAAAATTAGGGCTCGCGAGAAGCTGGAGGAGGCAAAGAGGTCGTCCAACAACAAGGAGCCCGGGAACCTCCACTTTCCGCACCAGCAGATATACGACCGGCTGCCCGACGAGCTCGAGGCGCTGCAGCTTTACTGCGACGAGCTGGTGGCGAAGATCAGCTGCATGAGCGAAAACGACGAGCAGGTGAGCCGCTGGAGGCAGCGAGGGGCCCCTTTTACCACCAGACTTGCACCGCCCATACATAATGCTTTCTACACTCAGCCACACATTAGCATTCCCTGACGTGGGTACCGTTGTATCACTACACCACGTCGTGGGCCCTCAAAAATTCAACAATGATTTTGCAAGAGTTTTAAATATGTCAATTAAAGAAAGTATTCTATATACTCTCTGTGATGTTCTCTATGTTTACGTTAAAACGTTCTGACGGGATCGGTGCGGTCCAAGCATAGCTCATTCAAACTAACGGATAAAATAGTAAATAAGAATACATGATGAACGTACCTTAAGTAATGATTAAAATGACATTTTTTGTATTTTATTTATTTGCAGGATGTGAATACATACGAGCAGAACAAGAGATTGATAGAGAAATTGACAGAAGATATAAAGTCAATCGAAAGTGACCTCAAAAATTTCCGTGATATGACGGACGAATTGAAGTGAGTTTTGTTGTTTTAAATTTTTAATATATAAACGTAACAAACGGAAATGTAGTCCATTTGATGGTAAATGGTCACTGCTGTCCATGGTCTTTCGCAATCGATCCCCAATAGGTTTGGAGTCCTAAATGACGTGGGCCACAGATGCCTTGCTTCCTCTGTGGAGTAACATGGAATGCCTCGTGTAAGTTTTTTTTATTTAACAAAAACACTAAACGAGCATGGAGGCTGCCCGATATAAAGTCGTTACTGCAGCCCTTAGACACCCACAGCTGACCTCAAACGGGACACTGAGGTCGTACGTAGATGCGTCACTACTCTTGAGGCCACCGCACCTCTCCAACCGAAACAAAACCGCTTCATGATGGATTATGTGGGCGGTGGGGGTACTTCCCCGAACGAACTACAGTCCTACCACAGACCAGTGTGTGTATAAAGTTTTTATTATAGTATAATAATCATATATTCCATTCTATGTTTACATGTCTCTAGCTTGATCTAACTTTTATTACCGTTGGCCCTTCAACCAGAGATTGTCCTGAAGTAATCACTCGCTCGTTTACTACTCTTAACACACACACACACATATATATATTTGGTAGGTAGGTATATATAAATTTAGTAGGTGGGCTTAATTTATTGTTTGATGTCAACAGGCAAGAATGGGTGCCCTTTGTGGAACATCTGTTGGTGGATATCAACAATCGCTTCAGCAGGATGTTCCAGGAGGTGGGCTGCGCGGGGGAGGTGAAGCTGAAGCGGGACGCCGGCGAGGTGAGATTGTCCACGGTCCTGTGACCGTAGAATAATATGAAACCACAGAACTGCGAAGGATGCGTGCGATATACAATTTTACGGATTATACGTCGGATTTTTCATTCAGAGTTCGTTAACCTTGTCGGAGGCCTGGAAAACATTCGACACGGGTTGGCCACTAACCCGTATCTCGTCATGGCGTATGCTCTAACCTTTATGTCAGTTTTGGCATAACACGTCAGAAATAATGAACATAAAAATATAAATAACATGGAAGGTGGTAGAGTTCCTCGTGGTTCCACTCCGGACGCACTGCCTTATGACAGCAGCGTTCAACGCTGCCGTGTTGTGGTTTGAAAGGTGTGCCACAAGATCGCCCGCAGCACAGCAAGTACCATCATCATCGCCCCCACCGCCGGGTGCAGGTTCCCTCCCTGACAAAGGTTTGAGTCGCCGTCCACCGCGGCGACCCAGCGCGGATTGGTAGACCTCGTACCTACTTGAGATTATTGTGGAGAGCTTTCAGACGTGTCGGTTGCCTCACGACGTTTCTCTTTATCGAGCGATAACTTAGTGCCAAGTCGCACATGGCCGCGGACTGCGGCAGTATTAGCACAACGTCAAAACACTGAACGCGAACAAGCATCTGAGACCTGAGGGGAGCTGCGCGGCGCCGCCGCCCTCGAGATACTATGCCCTTACATACCAAGTGATGACGATGAATGATTATGCAAGAGAATCTTATGCAAGCGGTTTGAAGTATTACAGATAGCGCTTTCAAGTAGTGAAACTTTATATTGGTATTTTATTGATTACAAAAACTTTAAAATGTCGAAATCGGCTACACGTTGATAGCGACATTTTAGCTAACTGCGGCGCCCCCTGCAGGACGACTTCAAGTCGTACGGCGTGGCGGTGCTGGTGCAGTTCCACCCGGGCCAGTCGCTGTACGAGCTCGCCGCGCACATGCAGTCCGGCGGCGAGTGCGCTTTCTCCACCGCCATATACCTGCTCGCGCTGCAGCGGCACGGCGCCGCGCCCTTCCGGTACGCACACACACACACACACACACGCATGCACACGGACGCAAACGTATTTTGGCAGTTGGTAGGACTACAGTTCGACTGGGTAGGTACCGCCAATCCGCCGTGAAGCGATGATTGTGTTTCTGTTGGAGAGGTGCGGTTGTCAGACACACGTACAGCGATGTGACCGCCTTAGTCTTCAGGAACAATACATGGACTAACCGACGTATTTTCATACGACCTCAGATAGGGCTTCAGTCACGTTTGAAGTTAGATGTGGATGCCCATGGGCTGCAGTGACCACTTAATATCAAGCGGGACACCAAATTCTGAAAATGAAGTATTGCTGTTGTACTTCGTTCAACACGGTTGCAATCATTAAACAGGGTTGGGTATTAATTAAAACCACAAAAATTCGTATAATAAAGTTAATTAAATGAAAATGATCATTCCGGTGCCGGTCGTGGTTGAAGGTAATTGGCGCATTGACCTTTATATTACGGACGCTAAGAAAAACACGGCACACTGTTGAAATTATTGTAACTAATCGTTATAATATCTCTTTAACACGTTGACTGCGGCGGCTAATATTCAAAACAATCCAACCGTGCGGCGCGTAACGCAACAAGCGTGTTCTAGTACGACGGCACACACCATATGCGTGCGAGCCGCACGGGTGGCGCGGACAGTGGAACGCGACAGGTGTGTTTGCCGCAGTCAATGTGTTAACAGCGAAATTTTACAGCGCGAAAAGGGTCCGAACCTCCGTGTCCTAGCACTCTTGTACCTGTCCCCTTCAGCCCCGCCGACATCTCCAGCGAAGCTACCCTTCTCTTCGGCGGCTACCCTCACCTCCACTATATCAAGTCATACCATCTCTTCTACCGTAACATTCAATTTAATAACATCTTTACTATCGTAGGTGTGTGGACGAGATCAACCAAGGCATGGACGCGAAAAACGAAAGGAATCTATTCAATTTCGTGGTCAAAGAGACTTCGCAGAACGAAAAAGGACAATACTTCCTGCTGACCCCTAAGGTAATATAAACATAAAGCTTTCTACAGTCATGTTGGTAGGTGGGAGAACTACAAGCCGCCCGCGAAGGTTAGAACGCAGTCCCGTTTGAGGTCAGATGGAGGTGTTCATAAGTTGCAGTGACCACTTAATATCAAGTGCATGCACGCTCGGTTGCTCCTCTTCAGACATAAGAAAACACTCATGACCTCTATCCGATTAATTAAATAAAAATTTGAAAATATGTAACGTGGTACCTTACCCGGTGTCTCCAGTTGATATCAATTTGAATTCTCTCGTTCCAGCTGCTCCCCAATTTGGAGTACAACGCGAACATAAAAGTGCACACGGTAATGAACGGCAAGGAGATCGTCAGCTGTGACCGGTGGAAGATGGACTCCTTCGTCGAGAGGGCGCGCTCCTACAGGCCTCCCTCGCAACAGTGAACCTGGCGCGGCGTCCCGCTCCTCGAGCGCAACCTCTCGCGGCCTGGCACCGCGCTGACGCTGGAATACTTCAGTACAAAACGTTATTTTATGGTCGGATAGTGGACATTACTTAAGCCAGTGCTTAAACAGGAGTCGGCGCAGGCTGGTGGCTTCTTTCGGGAACACTCGGTCCCTGCGTTTTGTTGCAAGCCGAAGCCGAATGACATGTAGATTATTTTACTTCAATACGGACGACACTACATTAATTTTAACGCACCTTTTAAATTTTCCTGCCGCGGAGCGCGGAGCGACCGACTTTGTCGCTTCTGTCGCTTTGTTAAGTATGTGAAGAGGTATTATACACCTTTCATGGCGCACGGATCTCGATGTTGCTGTTTTACTCATAGTTGAAATTAAGCTAAAATTAAGGAAATCTAAAATAGCTTGAATACAAGAATGATAGCCAGATGTCAGAACAACATGTTCTTATTGTATTAACCATACCCTATATTGAAATGAAACATGGATATCTGTTACATATTATTTACATTAGTAATGTGGTTTATAATATATTTTATTGTCTCGCGAGAACTCTTCGAGTGAAAAATACGACAAACCAAATACTATTTTTGTTTTTATACCGCCTTTTTTTATAGCGCCTACAGTTGAACGCGCGGCGCTCGATCGTAGTTAAATAGTTGCAAGGTCACCGCCGGCGGCGGCAGCGGGCGTGTGGTGGTTATATTGTGTTAAGATCATCAATAGCGACGATGGAACAAGTGTTGTAACTTTGGAACGTGGTTATTCCGTGGCGAGTCACTGTGGTCATTTTAAACGGTTGTTTGCAGTGATTTTTCATTATTACGTTATTCATTGCCCGCCTGTCGCTCGTGCATGTGTGCGTGCACGTCTTAAAAGTATACACCAAACATTGCTGAAAATTAGCTTTAACACCAAATTTACAAGGATTTGATACTATTTTAGAGGTAATTATATTTTAACCCGTTGTTTTCGCCGACGCTACGCCAGAGCGGGACAACAGCTGTGTTTGGCCGCAGTCTTGCGAACGCGCGCGAGCCGCACGCGTGGCTCGGACAGTAAAACATGTACGTTTTTTGCAGTCAACGGGTCAAAGCAATTGAGGTGGTAAAGCCACCACCACCGATACACCTATTCTCATTTTAGAACAGTAGTGTTAAGTGCTGCTGTGTTCTGATTTGAAGGGTGTGGTGAGGGAATACTTTCAGTGTGATCCCATACGAGACTACCTGATTAGAGTTAAGAACGTTCTTCGATTTTATACTCATCGGTAACATGTTACCGCCTCGCCGGTGGGCAGCCTCCCCAGGGGCGCGGTTATCTTCATCTCGTTAGAATAATATTGTTGGAGCTGTGATGTTAAATGCACAAGTATTGTATTTGTGTATGTACATAATAAACTTGTATTATTTTATGTTATATAACTTATATTTAATGATCATAAGCTTTTGTTAGTGGAGGCGATCGGCTGGTCTTGTATTGTGTGCGTGTATATATAATTTATGTTACAAAAATGTATCGACATCAACCGAATGATGTCCCACTGCTGGGCAAGTGATGATACATTTCTAATACGCACATAACTAAAAAATTAGAGGTACGTGCGCGATTCGAACTCCGGACCCTCAGTGTGAGAGGCCGTGGCTTGAACTCCGGATCCTGTGTGAGAGGCCGAAATCTCAGCGACCAGGCTGTCACTGCTTCAAAAATGTGTAATGGTTATAATAGAAATGTTTGTGGATTAGCGAACGAGCGTGCCGGCCGCCTGGTGCTCAGCAATACTGCACCCCACGGACATCCTCATCTAATCTCAAACAAAACTGAACTTCTGTCTGAGGTCGCACGTACATGCGTCACTATTCCTGATAAATAAACTGTCGCCTCGCTGCAAGTGTGGCCGGCAACCGCACCTCTCCAACCGAAACACAAAAATTGCTTCAAGGTGGATTATGAGCGCGGCGGTGGCACTTCCCGGGACGAACTATAGTTCTACCTATCGATACTCCACCAACACACCACGCGTGAGCACTTTGAACATTCTTTTATATTTTTAATTTGCATTTATTTAATGCAGTTACATGTTTAAGCTGTATGTTATTTGTTAATCTAATCTAAATTACTAATGATTTTTGATATAAAGGATTTTACATTTTTCCATTGCGTTTTATTCAATTCCGTGCGACGCCGCGCCCGCGAGCCGGCGTAGTGTTACTGACTTGTGTGTCGGGGATGTGCTGTAACAAATGTCCATTGGCGGCTACACCACCTAAAATCAATACGCTTATTTGTTGCTCCGCTTACCTTGAAAATAATAAGTTACATACCTTGATTCAGACAATCAATAATTGAGCAAATAATTCTTTGCTTCAGTCTGAATGGATATGCGCCCGCCGTTCGGAACGGCTGTTACCGTTGCTTCAATGTATCGTTTTTTTTACGTTAAAAAAGTGACAAACGTACCTGCATGGCATCTGATGTTAAGTGGTCACCGCAGCCCATGGACACCCACATCCGACCTCAATCAAAACCGAAGTTCCGTTTGAGTTTGTGTATGGATGCGTCCCTACTCCTGAGAACTATGATGGTCGCCTCGCTATGTGTGCCCGGCGACCGCACCTCCAACCCAAACACAACAACTGCTTCACGGCGGATTATCAGGGCGGCGGTGGTACTTCCCCGGACGAACGATTGTTCTACCACCTATCCAATGGGCGCCTCGGTGTAAGTGCGCCCGGCGACCGCACCTAACCGGAGTACATGAATAGCTTCACGGCGGCTCGTGGCGGCGGTGGTACTTCCCCGTACGAACTATACTTCTACCACCTATTACCGTAAACGCAATGGGATAATTAAAAATCATATTGCGTTAATAATCTTTATTAAAAATTAATACAAAATTTATAATAATTA
>DWKL01004653.1:0-10435 GCA_018249415.1 Phareas burnsi
TTTTGAGTGTTTGGCAATGATATAATTATTATATAATATTTTATTATAGTAGCCCAAGTTAGCCAAACTAGTTGCATTGATATGTATAATATAAATATAAATAAAAAATATAATTATGCCTCGGTATGCCAGTCGAAAGTGCGGCATAGTCCCGCGGCTTGCTTACATCCTAAACGATCAACGAAGTTAAGGCGGTAAGGGGGCTCAGTCGAGCGCGGTCGGCAGTTGGATGTGTGACCGCTAGTGGCTATATTTCATGCGCGCTTGCGTGCTTTGGAGGGCATGTAAAGCTCCAGGTTTTTGTCACTGGATAACACTCCTTAAACCTTGTCGGTAACCCAGTGGGCGGCTTGAAAACATTGGACACGGGCTGCCAACTAACCCGTATCTCCCACCAATCCGCATTGGAGCAATCTGGTGCAGGCCTCCTCCAGCTGCAGAAAGAAACCCATGCCCAGCAATGGGACCTAAAATCGGTTGAAGCCAGGCCAGTCAAAATATTTACGCTACGTTTCCAATAATTCAAAAAATAATTCGAACCCTTTTTAAATTTTTCGACATCAAACATTTTCGGCATCGATCCCTTAATCAAATTTAATGGTTTGTAAACTTTCTTTTAGTATTTTTTTCCAATAATTAAGTGTAAG
Source organism: Phareas burnsi (assembly GCA_018249415.1). NCBI lineage: Eukaryota > Metazoa > Arthropoda > Insecta > Lepidoptera > Hesperiidae > Phareas > Phareas burnsi. The sequence goes on from DWKL01004653.1 coordinate 648, forward strand.
AGTTATCTACTACATGTTATTAAAACAAACTCTACGTATACTAGGAAGTAAATGGAACTTGGAAGTTAATAATGGTCCGTAAAAAAGTAGGAACAGCCATACTAATTGTTTCCTGAGTTTCCCACGAAATTAACATTCAATCGAGATTGGTTTCGTAAAAGTTATAGAGTTTACTGCAGCCGTACACGGTTAAATATGTAGAATGCTGATAATATCCAAGATTGTTGTAACTGTCTTGTCTTATAATCAAGTACTGTTTCTTTGTAGTTAAAAACTAAAAAACTTAAAGCTTATTCATCATTATACACGATCCGCGTGACACGGAGATCACCATTACGGTCTGACTGAGAGTTTCGTATTCGATTCTGGGCCAGGCAGACATCTAAACAATTAATTTAGGTCTCTATTCTGGGTGTATGCGTCTGTGTACGTGGTACCAACGACACTGTGAATCCTAACGTCGGAATATTCTAGAAAACTTTATTTTATTATTATGGTTTATTTCGTTTGTGTATGAAAAATTAAAACGAAATGTATATCCAAGTGTAACTTTAGTAACAAAATAATTAAAATATTATAAGCTCGTATGCTAATTTGAACTACACCAAAACATAAAAGGCTCTTTTTGAAATTTACACTTCTTTAAAAGGTAAATATAAAAAAGTAAATGTAATATTTAAACAAACTCACACATATCGTCACGCGAAAACGACAGAACGTAGCAAGCATTTTGACTTAATTTATTTGTTTTCTTTATATGCTCTATTTATACATTTCATGTATACAGTTCCATAACTTATTAATTTCCATGGCATACCATACAATTAACAACTTTTTAAGTGGTAAACTTACTAGACTATTGATGATTTTAACATTTTAACATTATAATAAAATGATGTAAATTTTACGACATTAACAATACTCGACCTAAATTTTAGTTTTGAACACCTAATTGGTAGGATTTACTCAGGGAACCTTAATTTTGTAACTGTAATATCTGAATCCAGCATATAATAAATTTAAATTTATAATCGAGTTCAGCCTTTTTATATTTTTTTAATTATTTTGATTTTCTCATTTTATTGTTTCGATAGGCTACACAGTCTTGATCAGACAGATTTTCTCCGCCAATCCATATTGAGACAGCGTGGTGTAGTACGCTTCAGGCCTCCTTTAGTTGTAGGAACCGAACAGTGGACATAAAAATTTTTGCAACCATTATCTTTTTCTTTTTACAATAATTTACAACTTGTAAAATCGCACCAACTTTATTAACCGAATTTTTAGGTCTAAACTAATTCGCTTTATTTGAACTAACCAGCTATCAATACAAGTTCAATCCATGATTATTGATTCACCTAAACTCATTTTGAAGTGGTGTTTACCCAAAAATGAAGAGGAAGTGATAATTCATCAGAAAATAGTAAAACAAGTTTTTAAGTAATTGACTATCGTATTCTTCAGAGTATCAGCAACTGGTATAAATGAAAGAGGACACAGATGTTTCAAACCAAGTACACTTTACTGAATGACTCCTTACTTAAACAAGACCTACTTGCTTGTTTATACTGATGCGCACAAATCGTCATAATGTAAACAATCGTCTAAACATTCGTTTTTTATTGTGCCATATAAATAAACGAAATATATTACAACCAGCGCCATCTATTTGTACACTACCTCTATTTTTACACTAAAATTAAATTTGTAAAAAGAACTCTCCATTTTTTTTAAATCGCTTACTGCTTACAATATAAAGACGTATTTTAACGATAAAACAAAAAGTTAGTGTAGTAATATAAATATAGTTCAACCGGCGAGGTCCTACCCCCGCCCTCATAATTCTTGTTTCGGTTGGAGAGATGTGGATGTGAGATACACTTAAAAGCGAAACGATCATATTAGTCCTCAGGAGTAGTAACGCATCTACATACGACGTCAGATGTGTGTCCATGGGTTGAAGTAACAATGGGCTAAAATAATCGGTAGCCTGCAAGCTAGTTAGCTATCTTCTCACAAAAAAAAATACGTTAACAAATTCTATTCTTAATTCACATGGAAACTAAACCAAAGTTACCGCAAGCGTACAGTAACTAAAATGTATGTAGCAGACACAATATGATCTGATATTAAAATATTGAATATATCTATTAAGTATGGAGTAGATACAGATCACTTTATTATTATATATATTACTATATCCATATTGTATCTATTAAATATATCACGTTTTTACGAAACAACTGTTAATAGATTTGTAATGAACGGACTAATCGCGCTAAGTAGGTATTTCACATAAACGAAATTAACTAATTGTTAATAACAACAATATTAACAAATTGCTATTGCTACCGAATAACTTTGCATCTATTGAAACAAAAAACCTTAAATTAAACTGGATAAATCATTTGTTTAATGACCAATTGTGAAATATAATAAATTTAAACAATGTTATCTATAGAGGTTTTTGCCCTAAAATAGATTTAATTTTATTATATTATTGAAATACAAAAATGTTATACTACATTTGATAACACATCTCGACTTCCAAAAATCCTTTCCAAAAATAGTAAAATCTTTATTTCAATCACTTAAGCACTTGGCTTCTTCGTATTTTTTCCAATCATATTTCTTTTCAATACATTTAGACCTCTATTTCTTATTTCGCTAAAGGTAGGACGAGATACCCTTGCACAAAAGAGAGTGGTTTTCAATGTTCAAATGTGTGTGATGTTATTTTCTGAATGAAACTTCGTCTGACCCGAGGCCTGACGTCATCATGTAGGTCCGTTGTGGAGAAAGTGTGTTCTTACTCAGAAATGTACGAATACTTCGTTCATAAAGTAATTTATGTAATGAAGAATATCAAGGTTACGTTATTTTTTACGAACGGGGGAAATATTCTACTAGAATATTCTATGTATTTTCATTCCGTTTTTATATCATCAAGCTTTATTGTCTGACAGTGCTGAGGTAGCGGATAAGTCATCATCATCACCATCAACCGCAACCGAATTATGTCCCACTGCGTAGAATGCGTAGGATCAGGCCATAGTCCACCACGCTGGCCAAGTGCCGTTTGATAGAATTCACACACCTTCAAGAACATTACACAGAACTTTCAGATGTGTAGGTTTTTCACCGTGTATTACTTCACAGTCAAAGCAAGTGATAATTAAATTGTAATACGCACATAACTTCAAAAAATCAGAAGTGCATGCGGCATTTTAACCACCCCACTCCCCTCTCCAGTGTAAGAGATTTGAATCTTAACCACTAGGCTATCACTCCTTGAGTGAGTGAGTTAGCAGATATGTAATATATTAAAACGTTTTGAAAAGATCTAACACGTCGTAATAGCTGATATGATAACCAACTGTTCATTTCGGAGGTTCGGATTCGAATCCAGTCACACACCTCGATTTGACAGATTTATCAAAAACATCGCGAGAAAACCTACATACATACATAGGTAGGTAGGAAACGACCCCCACTTGACGTTAAACAACCTCAATTTTATTGGTAGAACTATAGTTCAACGGGCAATACCACCGCCGGCCTCACAATCCACCGTGAAGAAAATTTCGTTTCGAGAAGTGTGGTTGTCGGTCACCTACAAGCGATTTGACAATCGTATTCCCCAGGGTAGTAACGCATCTATTTACAACCTCAGATAGAACTTCGGTCCCGTTGGAGGTTACATGTGTGATGCGCTATAGCGCCTACTTAATATCAGGTGGCCTGCACGCTCGTTTGCTACTCTTCTAACATAAAAGTAAAAGGCAATAAATTGGCCCAATTTATAACATTACTATTCACGTATGTATTAGATGAACTAACTCAAAATTACGGGATCTCTTTCGACGAGCGTTAAGTGGTTAGAATTCCGGTTTATAATTTGTGATGAGTATCACGCCGCGTTGTAACGGGATTGTTTTATAAGGAATTCCGCACGAACTCATGGGCAGCTACTATGTTAACCAAATGCCAAAGAGCCACGTATGAAAACTGTGTACATAAACTGACAGCCACGTATTGTCAGGTTGTTTCCATAATAGATCTCTATTTGATAGGTGATATAATTGTTCGATCGGGAAGGTACCACCGGCGCCGTGAAACAATATTTGTGTTTCGGTTGAAGATTTGATTTAAAAGCGAAACGACCATCTTAGTATTCAGAAATAGACAAATCTACCTGCCTATCTCAGATAGGGATTCAGTCTTTTTGAGGTTAAACGTGGATGTTTATGGGCTGCAGTGGCCACCTTTGTTCAGTCAGGAGTAGTCAGGAGTAGACGAATCTACCTACCTACCTCATAGGGTTTCGATCTTTTTGAGTTTAGACGTGGTTGTTCGTGGGCTGTAGTAACCACTTAACATCAGGTAACCTGCAAGCTCGTTTCCTTGTCTTCAAGTCTAAAAAATATTACCCCCTACTTATTCGTCTTTACCCAATTCTAATCCTTTTTCACTAAAACACAAATTTAACCGAAATTTTAATTATCTTTCTCTCTCTTACGAGACCTTCACAGTATATAGTTAGAAAAGTTCGCAATTGAACCAACTTTCGAAATAAAACACCTATTTAGCCAATCTGATCATAATATTAACTCCAAACAGTTTATAAAGCACGTAAATCTATGCCACTATAACACAAGACTTTTATAGATTAAATGTCATAATACCTACTGTGTTTTACTACACACCGCATGTTTATAAGTTGATAAGCATGTCGTTATGTGGTAGATAGAATGGCATCACATCCTTATTCCTTCTAGATATCATTGAAGACGACTGAGAGATTAAACACAGGAGATGGGTAGCCACGTCTTCCTACCTAATTGTCTATTTACTGCGGTTATCAACGCACACCGCCATGCGCCGTAAATACGACGAAACTGCATTTTTCTTAACTGGAGGCCTATGCCCGACTGTGGACTTCTAATCTTGAAGGGATTGATGAAGGGATGGATGGAACCTATAACTTTATACTGCTTTCAGTACTAGAGAAGTAACTAAATGACGGATTCAAATTTAAATATGACTATAAATTTGATAATTGATAAATAAGTGTGTTTGCCTCAAGTCAACCCTCTTTGAAAATGATGATGGGGAATTTGAACGTAAAAAATATATTGTTATCAAAGATACCGAAGCAGATTGTTTTTATTGCTCGTCAACTCAACACACATCCCTGATATTATCGTGTATTATACCCTAAGTTAACAGTGATAGCGTTTTATATAAACAGGAAGATTAAAAGTATATTTAGCTCTTTAATAAATATACGGATAATGTAAAATGATGAAAGATTTTTTCAAAGTATTTATTTTGAACATAAACAAGGCTTCTTTTACTTCTGGGGATGCACTCCGTACTTATTCTGTAAAAAACATACTTCTGCCTTTCGTTTTATATTTCCCTAAAGAATAGCTGTGCAAAATTTTAAACAAGCATTTTCTAGACGACCTTCGCAGTCGTTCATACAATTCAAATGTCTTATGTTATCATGATAAAAGTTTCAGTGAAGCTGAAGTTCAAATGTCACGTCAGAGGCAGACGTAATGTCGTTCCGTTGTCTCCTGCATTTGGGTCTTTTATCATTAAGAATGTAGGCATGCGACGTCGTCCTTTACGACTTTGTGGTGTAAGGATAAAAGCTCCGGAAACTTTTATTAAGAAGTTTGCCTCTCGTCATGCTTCTTGATTTGCCTGAAAAAATCATAAGGACCCCGAACAATCTACTTAAACTTCTCAAAGATGCCCCGCAACAATCACTAATTTTCGTTCTTCACTTTTTATGCCGATTATACGATTAAATAAAAAATATTATGCAGTAATATACTATTCAATAAGCCATTATAGTATGTGGTCTGCCGCTTTAGGAGATTAGGCTTCATAACCCAAGCAGGCAGGTAGACAGGTCTCTCTGATTTTTCAAAAATATTCACATATTAAATATTAGTTATCTCTTACTTTTGAAATACAATTTTTGCGAAGAAACCTACATATCTGCAAAGTCTCTATAAAAGTTATCAAGCTAGAGATTTACTTATTCGAAATTGGATACCATGATGGTACGTGGCGTAAATCCTTGACTTTTGGGAGGAGACCCAAACCCAGCAATACGACAGTAATAGGCTCATGAGGACGACGATAATGATGGTGTTATTATTAAAATAATAATAAGTGGCACCGTGTTGGGCCGTGTCGCTGGCCGACTGAACGAGCACACAGAGGCAGGTAACGGTGCGGTTGTGTGCAAGCTTAGTCCCATTCTTACCTGCGCCCGCGCGTGTCGTCTCGAAGAAAGCCAGCCAGTGGTGAATTGGCGGCCGTCGCGACCGCACCGGCTGCCGACAATGCGGCAGACCTTGTGACTCTAGTGTAGTGTTAGTGATACAGCGCAGTGCTCGTGCGTTAACCCCAACCCCTGATAGTGCATAACCGGATTTCTGATTTGGAACGCCCCGCGGCGTGCAAAAGGTTTGTGTCTTCATTTTTTTAGTCGGTTCCAGCACGACTCGGAGTGGTACGCCGATATGCATGTTATAGTTTAGACGTATCAGTGCGAGCGCTCAGTCGAGTGTTAATTTAAGGTAATGTGAAAGTTCTGACGATCGATCGTCGAGTTCGAAGAGTCGCTGTTGACACACTTTTGGTTCAGGTGTGGTGTGGTTAGCAGGTGGGCGCGCCGCTGTGTGTCAGACCGACCAAAATTCCAATCTCGTGAGACCGCTTTCGGACGGTTGGGCAACTTTCTTCGGACGTTTTTATGACTGACGTTTTGTATATTATCTCCTTTCAGCTCATTTACAACGCTTTCTTTACGCGCGAGCCTTAATAAATGGTTAGCGACAAGTTGAATAGTAAAAAGCTAACGATCGCGGTATCAAAGTGAAGACTTCAACGCGCTTAAGCTTTATCGTTGGTTACAAATGTATTCTCGTCGTGATCCGATGACATCAGACAAAAAATATAAACTTTCGAGCCTTTGTATTCAAATTTAATCTTGGGTCGAACAAAAAATCTTTACTTTTTGTTTTTATCCGAATCTCTGTTGTCATTTGTTTCGGTAGTAGTTGCACTGAAGTAAAAATCGAGTGTACACATACAATGCCAGTAATAAGCGAGGCAAGGCAAACGGGGACAGTCGAGTACACCATCTTGTCGACGTCTAACCGGTCGCGCCGTGCCTGAGAGGGACATTGTACATATTATTATCCTCGTATTATTTATGCTCGAGTTCTTCGCAATCCCTCCCTATGCGAAGGGTAGCTTTTGATGTTAAACGTTCATTTAAACCATCGTCAGATTTTCCCCTAATACTTCTCTTCAAATATTTATAATAGGTAGTAAAACTAAAATTCGTCCAGGGACTTACCACCACCGTTCCCATAATCCGCCGTGAAACAATTCTTGTTTCGGTTGAAGAGGACTGATTGCCGGGTACACTTATAGAGAGGCGACCATCGCAGTATTCACGAATTGTAACGAATCTACTTACAATCTTAGATAGGGTCCTATTTGAGATTAAATGTGGCTGTCCATAGGCTGCAAAAACTTAACAGCAGGAGACCAGTAGGCTAGTATAAATATAAAAATCTTACATAAAAAATGACAAATATGTTAATTTAACTTGAATCCCGACGATACGAATTTTGACCTCCCACGTTCGAATCACGTTCGCATTGAACCGAACCTTTTTCAGCTTAGACCGAACCTATTATCGGTAATAAGCAATATAAATTTTATTTCTATTTTGTATCTATACATAAGTACACTTGTATTTCTATAAAAAAACCAGTCAAGTGCACGTCGGTCTCGCGCACCGAGGATTTCGTACAGACTTCTTAATAATCTAATTTTTTTTTAGATGTTACTACAAATTTACGGTTTTCAAATATCTCCCTTTATTTGTACTATAAGACATTGCTTCTTGCCAGATTTCATGATTCTAGGTCAACAGAAAGTGCGCTAAAGATTCTGATTGCCGATTGCGAGTATAAAAATATGCGGCATAAACGGTCGTATCCTTTGATTACGTTTTCTTAGAAGCTTGATTTTTTCACAACTCCAAAACATTGCAGACCTGAGTATTTGATATTAATTTCAACTGAATACCTCCAAGCGTTTCTGAGAAAAAGGGCCTTGAGAGATGGTCAAACGGACAACGATATGATAATAAAAATGCTTTTTTCCTTTTGAGGTATGGAAACGTAGAAAAAAAAATTGAATAAAATATGACTTGTTGCGATTTCTGTAGCAAATTAATGAAATCCGATTTTTGCGTTTGGCCTAATGCTTATAATAAAATTGAAACAAATATTGTAAACACAACTGCCATTCTCACGAATTACTCAACTACTTTCACAAATGACCCGCATGTCAACGGAATTATTATCGATAATAATTTACAATTCCTGCTTCCAAAGCAAAAAATTTGCAGTTACCAACTCTGATAATAAAGATGATACTTCCTTTAGTATGAGAATAGCTTGTAGTCTACCTGGTGGCATGTGGGCGTTGCCATCCATGGACATCTATAAGCAATCCCACATGGAATTGAAGTCCTCAAGAGTAGCAATACAGCTGTGGCCGATCCTCAGGTCCACGATGCCAACCGAGGGCTCTTGTCACCATCAACGTACCGGCCTCACTTGAGCCGAACGGTGTCGTACGTGATGATGGCAAGCGGCCAGATGAATTGGTATTCGTGCCCTGGAAACACAGGAGGTCGTTAGTATGGGATCCTACATCTCACATACGAGTGACCCCGATGCATGTTGCCGCGGCAGCGGAATCTGCAGAGGCTGTAGAGCGACGCAGATATGCAACCGCTCCAGAAGGCCACATATTTGTGCCCTTCGCAGTCGAGACGCTTTGTCCATTGGACTTCGCACCTGCTTGAGGCTTCTGGAGTCCCAATAACAGTAACATACCTCGACAACCAGATAAGTTTGGCTATTCAGCGAGGTAATGCTGCAAGTGTCTTGGGTACACTTCCTCAGGGCAGCGATCTGGCTCATTTCTTTCATTTATAAGTATTTATTGATTAGATTATTATAAAAGTTTTAATAATAGTTTACTTTTGTATTACTTTGTATTAGTTAATTTAATAAAAAAAAATATTGTATCTTTCATTGACTTTTAAATAACGTGAGCGTTAGGTAAATAATCCTTTACCCCCTAATATTTCCAAATATTTTCAATGTTCAGATAAATAATTTTTTATATATTATCTTCGCATGTAAATGATAACATTGATAACTGGGTCGCCTTACATCTCACACGTAATGCAGTTTTAATCCTTCGATCAAGATGTGTCATAGTGCTATCCAACTAATAGTAACTGCTATGGTGCTACAGTAACACCCTCATAATCCGTCCTGACGCAATTCTTATGTTTCGGTTGGAGAGGTGTGGTGTCGGGTATACTTGGCAAAGCGGCCATCTTAGTCCTCAGTAGTGACGCATTTATTTACGACCTCAGATAGGACTTCAGTCCGTTTTGAGGTTAGATATAATTGTCCGTGGACTGCAGTGATCACTTAACATTAGGTGGCCTTCACGCTCGTTTATTCCTCTTGTGACATATATAAAAAAGTAAAACTTTAAAGAGAACTAAGATACTGCAGATACGGGTTAAAATTAGAAATAAAGATCGGCAAAATAATCTCAAATGTTTCAGCAGGTCATTGCGGTAATCTAGTAAGACTTGTTTTACGAACTGATATATACCTACTAACTACTGAAAGTTGCAACACGTATCATAAATAAAAATCTCG
>DWKL01004654.1:0-10435 GCA_018249415.1 Phareas burnsi
ATATTATACAATTATAACATTGCGTCCCGAGACCCTTAATATTTACGAGGAACCTGGGATTTAATAATATTGATAAGCATTATTTATTTATCTATATCTCCTTAAGTACCTTCTGTATAATTTAATAACGCTGCGTAGATATGTACTGTATAAAACAAATTATGATTTTTTATAATATATACAAGCAACTGCTGAAAATTAAAATAGTGAAATTCAGATTTATAAACTTTTTTTAATCCTCTATTGCACATTGTTATCGAAAGGCGTTTATAATCTCCCCATAAAATGACCGAAATGTGTAAGTAGTATGGGAAATTACTTTGATTTTATGAAATGTTTCTTAAAAACAACATTTTTTATTTTCTTCTACAAAATTGCAATTTTGTTTGCATATTTTTAACCATATTATAAAAGAAATATTAAGACTGCGCTTTGATTTTTCTTCCAAGCAGTTTAATGAAAGGTAGGAAATGTAAATGAACTCATCACAAAGAACAGTTTTCAAATGGTTTATATTTATAATAAATTAATCTATTTTCCTATCTTGGCATAGCCAATTACCCTGAACCTATACTAATTAAAAAAAGGAAGAAGACTGCATTATGGCATCTGTCATCTCTGTCAAATCCAGCCTTTTACTCGAGTACTTCATGTATAAGAAGACGTTGTAAGGTTAGGAAATTGAAATCCGTTTTAATCTCTGTAAAATAATATCTTTTTCAATATTTAGTGTAATAAATCTAAACTATACTTCGTACCACTTAGTGTATAACGCTTATTGCGTGTGAAATATTGTTATATGTGTCGTTTGTTACCAAACAAGTGTCGGCATTTATCTTGTTGTTTTTGTTTCTTTGAATCTTTAATTATGGTGTTTTATCTAAATAATCAATTATTTAAATTATTTGATCATGTCAATTTAACGCATTCTGTATAATTTCAGCACGTCATGCCTTTCGCGCGGTACGTACAGCCCGGGCGCGTTGCCCTGGTGGCAGATGGCCCCTTGAAGGGCAAGTTAGTGAGCATAGTCGACGTCATTGATCAGACCCGCGCACTCGTAGACGGTCCCGTCACAGGCGTGTCTAGACAACAAATCCGCTTAAACCAGCTGCATCTCACAAAGTTCCGCATGAAGTATCCCTATACAGCACCCACCCGCATTGTAAGGAAATCCTGGACAGACGATAAAATTGTCGAAAAATGGACCGAAAGCCAATGGGCTAAAAAACTCGCTAACAAAGAGAAGCGTGCACAAATGACGGACTTTGACAGATTTAAGTTAAGCTCGGCGCGTGTGAAGAGAAACCGTGCAAGGACAGCGGTATTTAAGAGTCTGAAGGTGAAGGCATCACGCCTTGGCAAGTTTGGCAAGAAGAAGGTCCCTAAGACTGCTGAGAAGAAGGCGCGCACGAAGAAGGCCACCTCTGCCAAGCCAGCGAAGAAGTAATTCTTAATTTGTGTCTGCGAACAACATAAGTGTTAACTTTAAGAGATAAAATCAAAATAAAGGATTACTTTTAGCTATAATACTTGTGTTGGTTAATCAAATTATAAAATTTGTTTCCTTTCAATTCAAATAACATGAGGTGAGTTTCCTATGTATTGTAAAATATGGTTATTTTTCTTTATTTAAACTGTTTTGTGTTTCAGGTCTGTTTAGGAGAGGCCTAAGTCACAAATTGGTAAGTGCCCTTATACTGTGTTCATTCTAGAGAAGATGTGTTCCATATATTGATTTAAATGATGAATAATTTTAAGTCTCGTTCGTATGATTTCTTTGTGATTTCAAAAATACCACTTTACTGATAAATCTCATGAATATTCTCATTTTTATAATAGTTTAAGCTATTGTTAACATAATTTTTCCTTTCTCATTATAGGATTTTAATAATTGGAGGGCCTGGAAGATCAATGAATAAAAAACCATGGTAAGTTTGTAATATTAATAAAAAAAACTATGCAACTATATATTCATAAAAGAATCTCGCATGATGAGTTATATTGTCTCGTTCGTATGAAATTTTGTGATTTCAAAATTACCGTTATTAACTGATTTATACATAAAGAATCTGCAATAAATCTTAGGTCTGTACTATTTTAATTCAATTTAATTTTTTGTCTATAGGTAAAAAGTTAAAGTCACAATGTCTGGTATGGTGGTGCGTTCACAATGTCTACTGTAGGTAAGCATCAACATTAAAGTACTTAATAGTGTGTTAATAAGACCCTACCAAAGCCGATGTGTGCACAGATATCACCTGGCATGCTTGACTCTGGATAGGAACATTAGCACACTCTGTGTAAAACATGTTGTTGTTGTGACTCCATGTTCAAGGGATGAGTGTTACATATATACAGATTTATTCATATGCTGCATTATATTTAACAATTTCCTTACAAAATAGAATTAATGAATGTTTACTCTTTTAGGACCCAACTTCATTTAAAACATTCCTGGAGACAGATCGAAGTATTTGTTGTAAGTTTTATTTAACACATATTTGATCATGATTAATAATAACCCATGTGGAGTGGCCTAAATGATACTGTATGTGTGGAGGCACATATTTAAATGATGAATTCACTTTTCTGTTCTGTTCTTGTGTCTCATATGTGCATGGCAAACACGACACGAAAACTTGTGTGAGGTTATAAATGTTGAAAACATTTGTTTCATTTCATATGAAAATTCCACATGGTGTTAAAAATCACTGCAGACTACATCCAGTTTAGATCATGCATGTTCAGTGCTAATAATTATATTCCATATATATATATATATATGTAAATAAAACTATAATGATGTATTAAAGTATCGCCCCTGGCTGACCTTTTGATGATTGATCACCGCTGAATGAAATAGTGCATGAAATGTATTTATTTCATATTATGGAAAATTATTTATCTTATATGTTTCTGTTTCAGAACTCTTGCTGCTGTCTGATCGATTGATGGAATCAAAGAGCGCTCATATTTTGGATTTTAGAAGGTATGTCCATGTATATTTAGTGGTTGAAATCATGTCAATAAATCAGTTTTAAAATTAGGCAGAGCTTTACCTTTATTCTGAAGTCCCAAGAATATTACTATTTCACTTTATTTCAACCTGTACAGACATTTTAAAAATGTTGGTTAACCCTACCAAAGCCGATGTATGTACAGACTTCTCCTGACATACTTGACTCTGGATAGGAACATTAGCACACTCTGTGTAAAACATCTAGTTTTTTTTGCGACTATATGTTCAAGGGATTTGTGTTACAATTAAAATTCAAATATAACACCAAAACACCAAAAATGCTTTTAATAACAAATTTTATGCATTGTATTTTGTCTTAATTGCAGGTTCATCTGGTTTTTAAATCACTGAAATTGCATTGTTCTTATAAGGTGAGTTGATTATCTGTTAGGAATGTAACAGAACAGTGATATGATATAATAGTCTGTCTATGATGTATCATTGTATCGCCCCTAGCTGTATTTTGATGATTGATCATTACTGAGAAGATCTCGTTGTTTGTTTTTTATTTCTATATTTCATATAGGTGCTAAATTGGATACATTATTTTCAGATTGTGGTGCAATCATGACTTGACTGGATGTTCTTTGATTTTCTGTTTGTAGGTATGTATATTGATATTATAGATATAGTATTTGGAATTATAAAGTCACTGTGCACCCTTAGCATCACCACTCCACCACAGATCCAACCGATACACAATATTTTCGAAATTATATGATATGATATTTTTATTATAAATCTTTAAATTGTAACAAAACAAAAATGATGCATTAAAGTATCGCCCCTATCTGAATCTTGATGATTGATCATTACTGATTTTAATATTAGGTTTATTTTTTTAGTACTTTTGTATCTTCAGCTGAATAACAGTTTTTTCCTTTGCAGGACCCAAAAACTGATAATTTTAATGTAAGAATAGCGTACTACATAAATCAACAGACATTTTATTATAGGTAAGTGTACATTCTTAAAATAGTCATTCCTTACTTATTTTATAATGTTTGATGATGTATAAATATATCGCCCCAGTCAGAAAACAAATGTTGATTGATTTTTCTGAATATAACAAAATTATAAATTTTATTAATTTTATGTAAATTACAAACTTAACATTATGTAACTTATTTCAGAAACTTTGAAGTTGCAAGTTAATTTAAATATGGTGAGTTTAAACAATATTACATTTTTTAAAGTAATGATTAATAGTTCTGCAAGAATCTTACATGAACACTTAATATAATTTACTTACTAGGTACATAGTTTTCACATGATGGTAATACAAGCATATATCATAACTTTTTTGACGATTATTTATTTAACTGATCTACAAAAACACTCAGTGTAATTGAATGGGATTGTAGTACATTTTTATGTACTAATAATATCATTTTGATTTTCAGAGGCATGCATATGACACTACATAGAAAGTGAAAACAAGGTAATTTAGTCTAATTATTTTACTAATTAACAAAATTCCTATTTATATCATTATATAAATTATGAACTAATTGGAGTAAATAAATTTATTGCATGATAGGTTATTCAAAATCATTTTAGTATTCAGTATTCAGTGGTATTCACTTGTAATATAAAAACCACAACAATCTTTTTTTATATTGTATATTTACACATTAACCCCCATACTAATAAATGTTATTCAAACAACTGATTAATTAAGGTTAGTGTGAATTATTAAGATCGAAAATAAATAGGACGCATGTACAATATATTGAAAGCATTTAAAGTTTTTTGTAATGTACCTCAAGATATAACAGGAATGATCTTAATCATATAAAATATTTAGATGATGATATACTAAGTTATCCCTGTCTCACAAAGCCGTGGGGAAAATATGGTATGGTAACTACTGAAGTAAAGAGATTATTTTCACGCTTTCTTTTATATTTATATTATTTTCGCTCAATGTATTTTCGTATTGTTACAGGTTAATATTATATAAATTCCTGGTACCCTGAGCTGTAATCTTCAGGTACTTTGTTGTATATATTTAAATTTATGGATTTCAATTAAATTTAAATGTGTGGAATTACGAAATAATTGGTTTCTTCTCTTAAAACTGCCTACTTTCTTAATAAAGTTAAATACTGATAAAAATTGTAGTTGCATAAAAAATTAAAAAAAACAGCAGCTTAATGTCACTAAATTACCATTATACTCTCCATGTATCTTTTCCAAAGATTTTTTCTATAATGATGAATTACTTAGTTATCCCTGTCTCACACAAACCATGGGGAAACTTATGGTATGGTAACAACTGAAAAAAAAAAGTAATTAAATCATATCTGCAAATAATTATATTTTCTAATGATTACTATTTCGTCTTTCAGATTGCAGCTATATTCTTTCTTCAGTAGCTCACATTACATTTGTATCAGTAAGTTTTTTTTCATTATTTATAAAATCAAACAAACATGAATATGCATTTTTTTTTATTAGGGATAAAAAAAAAACTTTTTTATTTTTTACATTTACTTTTTCAACAAGATGATGAATAATTTGACAAGCATATATCTAGATTTCACTTGAAGAAATAATTTATCTGATAACTTAAATATTTATCAAACCATTTATTTTTTATTCTGGTGTAATACCAAGGTTTTTTCCTTTCAGATCATACAACATCTACTGAATATCTTCAACAAACAACGAGCTGCGATTTACACCGATGTGTGGTTTACTTGTGTAGTTATTCTATATGTAAAATAATAAAGGAAATTTGAACTTAACAGTATTTGATCTTAATCCCTGACCTTGTACATAACATTATTTACATTTTTAACAATCATGTTTTACAATCGCATTCCAATTTGGCCAGAATGCCATCCATTTTTTATGCTACCTTGACAGATCCTTGTAATATAAAATTGCAATTATAGTAATAAATAGTATCTTGATCTATTAGCTCTGCTTTGCTATTTATGTTGAAGTCTTCATAAAATTAATAATTTCAAACGCTTATCATTTGCCCACTTCCTTCTGAAAACCACTTCCATATTGATAAACAATGACTAAAATGCCAATATTGCATTCATATGTTTCATTTTAATTAGGAACTTCAGTGAGTAAAAAGCATTTCAATCATGCATTATATACTAGTAACAGAATTCGAATCTAGTAGAGAAATTACGTGCAAAATAATGGTACGTATTTATGTGCTTATATTTTTTAATGTAATGTTTGATCGCATATTCCAAGATATATGTATGGGAGTACATTTTAAAGAGTTCAGACCCCGAAAATATCTTATGGGACTGTCCATCTTAAATTTGTACAAAGCACGTGTACGCTTTAGGTTTACCTTATTTTTGTACTGGATATAGTCAAAAACAAAATTCTACATTTTAGAACCTACCCTCGACGGAGTTCGCTCACCTAGAAGAACATTTTAAAAAACTTCAAATAGTCACATGTTGCATTTCAAACAATATATTTGAAGTCGATGTGCCAGGCGTTCAATTGCTTACCAAATTGAACGATTTAAAGTACGTATCTAATGTGAGTTTTGTGATAAAATGCTATAAGTTAATATCTAACATAGATAAATCTAATAAAAGGAAAATTTTAGTTACAGAGTACTTGGCCAATCAATGACAATGGATCATACTATTATTGGAGGAGGCACTGTTAAGGTCCAAAAAATTGTATGGACATTAGGGAAAGAATAAAAACATTTTAATGTGAAATGTTTTATTAATATATAATTAATCAATCAATTTTAATGTTGATCTATCGTTAATTCACTTTGACAGTCACTTGGAACTCTGTCTGTAAACAATTCAGGAATCTGTAATAAAATACACAATAATATATATTTCTTTAATTTTAAGTAATATATTTGTTAAATGGGTGCACCGAAGTTGTGAATTGGATATTTATTTCAAATTATTTTAGGAAACGGCTTTCAAATTGAATAACTATTTCAATCCTATTTTAATATCCTTAAGTACTTCAAATATGCATCTTTGCTTAATTTTGAGAATTGTTTGAAATTCAATGTTAGTTTATTTGATACACCAGCAAAGTTCGTGGGGATATCATGTATGTTATAATAAACAAAACTCTTGTATGAATTAAATTGTCTCGTAAAGTTTTGGAAAGCATATTTCAATATCTTTTATATTTGAAAATACTTAAATATCATACCTGTGGCGTATAAGCTTCTACTCTATCTAATAAGGAATCCGAGTAACCGGGAGTGTAATACCTGAAAAAAGTCAAAATTTTAAATTTCTGAAAGATATTTTTTTTCCAAATACAATAACTATTTAATAATGCATTTTTACCTTACAATTTCTTCAGGAAAACAACTATTAATGATATTGATGTACTCTTTCAAAGAAGTCCCTGGAACCGCGTCTATTTCTTGCACTCTTTTAAGAGCTCCTGTGGTAACAAATAATCTCCTGGCTCTTGCATCATTAGGTAGTATCTGAAACATTCTTAACTATCGTAACGCAAATGTGCAACTTGATTTTATTTGGCTGTATGTATGTTATTACGTCTTGCATGAAAATGTCAAATTTGACATATTTGATAATAACTGTCAGATGTTTCATGTATTTTTTGATTGTCTGTCATATAATAATTGTATATTATAAATACATGTTTAGTATTATTTTTACATACTGAGGATGCCACTTCTATGAACAAATTACGATTACACATAAGGTAATACAGAACTGGGAACAATGGGTGGACGAGGAAGGGGTCGTGGTTCAAATTTATCATTAACACACGACCAGCTCCAAGCTTTAGGCACCGGTCGCGGAGAAAACGTCCAAATTCTCACTCCGCCACCTTTATTCCCTAAACTTGAGACCAAACCATTACCTCTGAACTGTGACGCGGCTACTGACTACTTATTAATTGTCAAAGATCAATTTATAGAATATTTGCACGAATCACCGGCATATGTAAAAGCCAATACACGCACGGATGGTATCGAACGATATTCAGATAAATATAAAATTGCCTTGGATGCGAAAAAAGGTAAAATACTGAATTGTGTCTGGGCGAATATGCCGACTGAATTGAAACCCCAGGCGAGGCGGGTACAAAGTTCTATACGCAAACGCAAACTCGACGATCCGACGATAGTCAGAAGACTCCAAACACTTGAAAAGAAAGAATCATTGGAGGGTTCTGCTGAGGATATTGAAACAGTTGAGGATGAGGATAATACGAAGAATGCTGATGACAACGATGAGGACCTAGAAGATGAACACGAACAAGATGAAGAAGTTGATGATGGAACGGACTATGCTAACAACTACTTTGATAATGGTGAAGATTACGATGAAGAAGATGATAACCTTGATGATGGGCCAGTTTATTAACTAATATTTTTATAATAATGCTTTAAATAAATGTTGACATAATTTTAATATGTAAGTATACCATTGCACTTCTGAATGTAGTTATAGTATAACTACTTACTATCAGCATGAATGAAATAAAGTCTATTTTGTTACTGTGTTAAATATGCTTGTTATTAGTAATTATTCTCACTTTGGCATATTGTGCCAATACATATTTCAGAATACATGCAGGTGCAGCATGTAGTAGGGGCTCTAGAGCTGGACGATGTAGACAACATTGTAAGCATTGCTTCAGGGCACAAGATGCTCGAGCTTGAACCTCTCCAGATGATTTAGGATTTGTGTATAGCTGTAAAAATACTTAATTTTACAATCAAGAAATAATTATACAGATAGTACTGCCTGATACAGCTGTTTTGTTGTTTAAGAAATGTTGATCTCTACATACAATTCAACCTCTACATAATATGAGATTTCATTTATTACTACACTTCTGCACGCATTGTTACCTCATGGAAAAACACAAAGCTGGTGTAAGCTACCGCCCAAGCATATGACTGTTATTCATATTTCAGAGGGGTCAAGTTATTGTATCAAGGTAACAATGGATCTACTTTCCCAGTTTTGTTCAAATTAATGGCATTATTTAAATCAGACTGTATGCTTTTAAAGTGCAAAATATTCACTTGAATCCATTAAGCTCCTTTTATGTGACTTACAAAATAATATAACAAAATATTCAATACCAATTCGTTTTTAATAAATAATAGAAATGTCTTTAATGCATACACACACCTCTGTTACAATTTAATAATAGTATAGATGTAGTTAACTAAAAACATAATATTGTAGGTTCTACCCAATTTGATTCTAGAATAACATGACAATCAAGTTATATACAATAAGACAGAAAGCTATATTATAGTGTATATGTATATAACATTACTTCTCATACATACAGATAAATATGAATAGTATAAATATTTAGAATCTATTCGTGATTTTTCACGAATATACAAATCGACCTTTTTAACAAAAATCTCCAACCGAAGTCCTGTCTATTTATTTGGTATGATCACCACGAAAAAAGCTAACTTATTTTGACGCATCTTTCGCAGATCTATTTATAATTCTGTATTTGCTGCAGAGTAACATGGAGTACCGTTTTAACCTGGAAAGTGATGACGTCTAACCATACATTTTTAAAATTGAAAAACATATCTAGTAATCTGTTGTCCTACCTGTAGTAATCTCGGAAAGGCGTTAGCAACGGTGATGGCGAGACTGTGCTGCGGAGAATGTTTACCTATGTGGCCCAGGGCCCACGCCGCTGCGCACAGATCTGCCTCCTCGGCATCTTCGTTTTGTAATATACTCACCAATGCCGGAATGGCCTGGAGATATAGAGTTTAAGTAAAATTATAAAGCACATTGTTGAAAGTGAGGTTTCATATATTATAAGGAATTTTAACTCAATTTTTTTTTTTATGCGAGAGGAGTAGCAAATGAGTGAGCAGGCTATTTGTGTTAAGTGGTCAATGCAGGCCTTGTACACCACCTATATCTGACCTCAAACTGGACTGAAGTCACTACTTGAGGTCGTACGTAGATGCTGTACTACTTCTAAGGACTAATATGGTCACAGTAAGTGTACCCGACGACCACACATCTCCAACCGAAATTGAAGCAAGAGCTGCTTCACGACGGATTATGATGGGAGCAGTGGTACCTCGCCGAAGGAAGTATAGTTCCACTTGTTAAAATTACTTATATGCAAGTTGTCAAAACTCTTTTCAATCTATCCATATTTCGGCTAATCTTTACTCCTAAACGGCTTCAAAAATGTTGGCACCGTTAACGGAAATGCGATGTAGCCTTCAAATATATTTAATAGGCGGTGGAACAATCGTTCGTCTGGGGAAGTACCATCGGCGTCCTCATAATCCGCCGTGAAGCAATAATGTTGTGTTTCGGTTGGAGAGGTGTGGTTGCTGGGCACACATAGCGAGGCGACCATCTTAGTCCTCAGGAGTAGTGACGCATCCATATACAACTTCAAACGGAACTTCGG
>DWKL01004655.1:0-10434 GCA_018249415.1 Phareas burnsi
AAAAGACTAAGCTTCTTCAGTAGCTTTATTGTCTATAAATAAACTTAAGTTTCTTTATCACAACATAACAATCAAGAATTTCATTAGATCTACAATTGATTTCTATCAGTCTATGTAGTGTTATCATCATCACGTTAGCCTTTTTCGTTCCACTGTTGGACATACGACTCTCTCAGTGTGCCACAACACCCGGTCCGTTGCTGATCTCATCCAGCCATTACTCCCCATTTTATTAAGTTCGACGGTCCAACTTGCTGCGGGGCGTCTTACCCTATGTCTGCCGATTCGTGGTCACCATTCGAGAACTCGTCTGCCCCCTCGGCCATCAGTTCTGCGACATATGTTATTAGTCCGCTATGTATTATAATTCATAATAAAATCAACCCAGGCATATTTCGTTTTATTTAAGTATGGCAACGGCCTTTTTTTAAAATGATTTAAAATTTAAAGAAATTATTATATATTATTAATATCGCAACCTACGGACAACGTAAAAAAAAATTACTGACTACAAACTTATACAAATAATTAATGTTACAATAAAACATTTATTTTATTAGGCACATTAGGAAATCATGTACAGTTGCAAGGCAAAGACACATTCAAGGCAAAGTCTGTATTTTGTTATTTAATAACTGTGCATACAATTCCCAAGAATTACGAAAAGCGGTACACCTGAGCTCGAGTTGTGCTTCGATAAGAACCCTAATTTGAGTCCGATAACAACTGACAATTAAGTACCGCAACTCCTCGACAGATGGCATTATGTAATCAATGAGCGTGCTATTTCTGCTTCCACAAACGAGTTCTGGTACAAAAATAAGCTTTGTTGTAACGGAAAATGATTGCTTTTGTTAACAATGCGAAACTAATGTTATAATTTGATTTCATTGCTTCCTATGCTATTAGATAGCTATACACCGGTATAGTCCAGTGATTAAATTCGTTGATTGCAATATCATAACAAGATAGGGAATGTAAAACTCATAAAACCGTTATACAGATAGTTTTAATATGGATAAATTATTTTTAACAAGAAGTGATAGTCTAGGGGTTAAGTTTCCGACCTCTAACTCTGGGTGTCCGGGATTCGTATCTCGCACGCACCAGTGATTTTTCGAAGTTATGTCAGTTTTGAAATTAATTTTCACTTGCTTTAACGGTGAAAGCAATCATCGTAAGGAATCCTTGCCTGAGAGTTCTTTGTACAGTTCTCGGAGGCGTGTAAAGTCTACTAATCCGCACTTCGCCAGCGTCGTCGACTATGATATAATGCTTCTCATTTTGAGGTCTGTGCCCAGCAGTGGAATACTAATGGGTTGAAGATGATAATGATTATACCTACACCTGATGAAATTCCTTTACAAACTGCTGCTTTTGTGTGAGTAGCAAAAGAGCGTGCATGCTACCTGATGATGTTAAGTAGTCACTGCAGCCCATGGACATCCACATATAACTCAAACAAAACTGAAGTTCTATCTGAAGTCGTATGTAGATGCGTCACTACTCCTGAGGAGTAAGATGGTCGCCTCGCTGTATGTATGCCCAGCAACCGCACTGTCCAGCCGAAACAAAAACTGCTTCACGGTAGGTTATGAGGGCGGATAATATATGTAAATCAAAGAATAAAGATGAATAGAGAATAATCAGTATGATTTTTAGTTTTATCAACAATATAATTAAACTTAATTCTCGGTAATCTAATTTATTTTTTTATGTGAGACAAATAGCAAACGAGTGTACAGGCAGAATGTTAAGTGGTCACTGCATCCTATGGACACCAACATCTAACCTCAAACAGGATTAAAGTCCTATCTGAGGTCGTACTTAGATGCGTCACTACTCCTGAGGGCTAAGATGGTCGCTTCGCTATAAGTGTACCCGGCAACTATCTTTCCTGACCCAAAGTAAGAACTGCTTTACAGTGGATTATGAGTTAACTATAAAATCGACCGTGATCTATGGGTGTTTTCCTGCGTGTATATCCGTCGTTGTGATACTATATATTAGAATAACTCTTCATATCAATAGTTTTAATGTCCAAAATTATTTCACAACTAGCTATCTAGGCAAGTTATATAATATTATCAGTATGTGTATAAATATTTTGTGGGCCAATTCTTGAAACCGATTCTATTGTTACAGTTATTACAAATGACAAACGCAACGCTACATAGTAAGAACACAACGGGAAAATGTTTTGTAATTCTTTCCCGCCAAACGCCATGTTGAATTATTTCAAAACGCATGGGAAATTCTTAAACAGCCTTGCTCTGTATTGTATGTTTTTGTTGCAAAAATATTTGCGATGAGAACCTGTGCGTAGTTCTTTAATTAATCGCATAACACTTTAATTTAGTTTAGTTTTTATTTCATTGCTCTTGAAGCATAATTATTATTGTCACGATAATACTTGTTATTGCGCATAAGGTCCCAGGTACGATCACCAGAAAGACAAATCTATATAAATATTTTTATTGATATTATCTGTTATATTGATAGTATCTGATTAAGATTCCGGCCTCTTATACAGAGGGTCGTGGGTTCGAATCTCGCACGAACCTCTGATTTTTCATAGTTATGTGCATATTAGAAATTAATTATCACTTGCTTTAACGGTGAAGAAAAACATCGTGAAACCTACCCATCTGAGAGTTCCCTGTAAAGTTCTTGAAGGGGTGTGAAGTCTACCAAACCGCACTTGGCCACCGTGGTGGACTATGGCCTGATCCTTCTCATTCTGAGAGGAGACTCGTGCCCAGTAGTAGGATATTAATGGATGATGATTTGTTTTGACCTTAGCTTATGTAGGTAACTACTTAGTACATTCACGGTCCTTATAATATAAGGGCTTTGAGTGTGAACTGTTGAACAACCACAGGACATATGATGTCAGGCTTGAAAATAAACTAAAATTCATATGAGGCGTTTCGAAATTAAAGTCGGACGAGGGCGTCTAAATAGCGCCTTGAGTTTTCACCGCGTAATTTTGATAACTAAATGCCAAACATTCTGTATAAATATCTGCATATAGCGCAGCGGTCAGATACGGGTCTGACACGCAAAAGTTTCGGGTGCAATTCTCGGTCAGACAGGCGTCTAAATGATGAATTTATATTTCGGTTCTGGGTCTGGGTGTTTGTGTTCTCGTCTTTGAATGTATCCATGGTACCCATACAGGTAATCCTAGTGTGAGGCCTTGAGTGTAGATTTTGAGTCACAGTGTCTCAAACCCGAATACTTATCGGGAAATCTTCATATCCGAAAATCTATTTATAACAACGTAGTTTATAAACGTTTGACCCTCGTTTAATAGTAGTTATTTGCGAAGACACTAGATATAAAAATATTTGCATTATTAAAATCTATTTAAATAAGAGATGAGAGTATTGTTAAGGCGAACGTATAACTTTAAAAATATAGCTATTAAAATCTATTTATGATTTAAAAAAAGGTAAAAGTATTTAGAACGTATAAAGGCGGACGTATAATTTAAAAAATAGAATAACAATTATT
This sequence comes from Phareas burnsi, assembly GCA_018249415.1. Taxonomy (NCBI): domain Eukaryota; kingdom Metazoa; phylum Arthropoda; class Insecta; order Lepidoptera; family Hesperiidae; genus Phareas; species Phareas burnsi. Next base: position 3,517 of record DWKL01004655.1, read on the forward strand.
ATCTCATACAATATAACGATTTTTGTTTTTATAACGTTATTACAATGGTTATATAAAGTTTCAAAACACATTGTTTAGAACATTTTGGCATGTAATGGATACTCGGCCCACGACAAATACAATGTGTCGAAAATGCCTTTGTTATGTAAATTAGATAAGTATGAAGCAAACTTACCATTGTAAGAGCCTCTTGAGAACGCTCTTACCTTATACCCGCTACGAGCTTAGGAATTTTAATTGAGCCAATAAAATGTTTTTGTATGCAAGTAGCAAATGGGTATGCAATCCACTTAATGTTAAATGATGACTGGCTGGGTACGGTTCGCCTTCCAACGAAGTGGACTGACGATTTGAAGATAGCGGGGAAATTGGATTCAAAAAATACAGGACCGGTTGGAGTGACGCAGATTAAGGGAGGCCTATGTCCAGCAACGGACATTAAAAGGCTCATGGATGGATGTATGGATGGTGACTGGCTGTATACCTATTTTGATAGGAGGTAGAACTACAGTTTGACCGGTGAAATACCACTAGCTCTCATAATCCGCGTGAAGCAACGCTTGTGTTTTGGTCAGAGAGGGACGGTCGTCGGATACACTTGCAAGCGAGGCAACCATCTTAGTTTTCAGGACAGTGACGTCTCCACATTCGACCTCAGATAGAGCTTCATTCCTGTTTGAGGTTAGATGATGTCCAGGGCCTGCAGTGACCACTTACCAGGTGGTTTGCACACATGTTTACCACCCTTCAAAAATAAAAAAGCCAATAAAAGCAGACACAGGCTTAACAGTTTCATGGTCGACTCAAAAAGAGATTCACCTTCTAATTCAAATGGTATGTATTCAAAATAAACATATAGTAGATGTGACATAAATGGTATTTTTTGTATTTATTAATATTTATGAGAAGATCAGGTCATAATCATGAAAGTATTGTATTGTTATCGGGTCTTGATACGTGTGCGAAATTCCAAATTATTCGGACATGTAGAAGTGGTTGAAAATTGTATCGCAAGATCCCGTTACATTGACATATACATATATTCATACATACATACATACACACACATACAAACATACAGGTCAAGCTAATAACAGCGTGGTAAAAAGATTTCCACTGATCCGAAAGTCAAAGTATTTTTAATAACCCAAACCCAAAACAAACATTTTTTGTATGTTTGAAGAGTAGCAAACTACGTGCTGGCCACCTCAAGCAAAACTGAAGTTCCATCTGAGATCGTACGTAGATGTTTTAACACTTTTGAAAACCAAGATAGTCGCCTCGTGTAAGTGTGCGTGGCCACCGCACCTCTCCAACCGAAACACAAAATTGTCTCACGGCGGATTACGGGGGCGGCGGTAGTATTTCTCCGGACGAACTATAGTCCCAACACCTATTAAATTCAATCAGTCTCACAAACACTGGTGGCGAGTGATCATTAAATATTCGCAGGTGGTAGTGCCACTTTCACCATCGTTACGAGTTACGACCAACGCGTCGTTCATGGTCTACAGCTGTTCAGCTCAACAATGTTTACTTTTTCCGGATGTAATAAATAAACGTAATAAGATATGCTGTATGTATTTATATTAACATATATAACACACACACACACACACACTTCTACTTCTGAGGTTACAGTTTTATTAACCGCAATTTATCTAACAATTTACTTAATGCTGTGTGGTCTATATAAGTATTATAATATTTGTAAATGAATTACAAGTATTATCTGTCGAATCGAAAGTGGAATGTACGGCCGTGCCAGGCCTCATACTCCACGGCACTACTGCACCATCGAGGAATGGAGGGGGATTCGGATCTCGATCGTACCCTCTTTCAATCTATGATGTGTGTCTTAGAGAATCTAAGACCGAAGAATAGAATCTTTTGCCATCTCGTTATGGGTTATGAGACGCCTCATTCTCAATCTCTTCAGTAATGAAAATACTGGGAATGAAGAATCCAGAAAAACCACAGTCGTAGCCTTTTTTATTCGTAGCCTCACGTTAAGATTTCATCTGTCGTGAGTTAAATGGACGCATTCAGAGACGAGTACACAAACACCCAGACCCTGGACAGAAATCTGTATTCGTTACTCAGATGTTAACCTGGCTGGGAATCGAAACAGTAACCAAATGTGTGTCAAACCGGTGGTTATGAACAGACATTTAAATGATGAATTTGGATTTCTGTTCTATGTCTGGGTGTTTGTGTACTCGTCTCTGTATCTGTCCATCCCGCCCACGGCACAAAGAATCCTAGTGTAGGACTATGAGTGTAGGAAGTGTCTTTTTAGTATTTTAAGCGTAATTTTTCATTGAAATTAAAATTAAGGTTCATATCATTAAATTAGGGTTTTAAATTGCTATTTACTATTATTTTATTCTTTTATTTTATTATAACGGTGTTGAACTCATTAGTATTGTTAGTACATATAAAAGTATAGGACCTTAGTTCCCAAAGTGGTACAGGTGCACCCCCAGGGATCCAAGGGAGACTCGACAGGGGTTTACGTTGGAGTGACAAAAAAATGGGGGTTCACAATTCGTAAGCGGGGGTCCAAGAAAATTTTTCTGCTTTCGATAGTGAAAAACTAAATGAAATAAATAAGAGTTTTGGGAATATGGTAGAAATGTAGTTGCAGGGGGTCCACCGGAACTAACTAAATTTTGAAAGTGGTCTATGACAAAAAAGTCAGGGAGCCTCTGGTGAAAGATAACAGACAGACATACAATAAATAAATGTACAGGAGTACAAATAAAATGCTCGAAAAATGCAAATATGTTTGCAATCATGTTTACATTAAATTTTCAAGAATATTTATGGTCTAATTTCTGCCACTGGCCGAACACTAGAAGTATTAAATACTTATAAACCTATTGTTACACTCATCCTAATAAAATAAAATCATACCACTGATGGTAATGAAGCACAACGAAATAATCGCTAAAAATATGAATGGCGCGTACGCTAGTTAAGGCGCAGTCAACTCGAAAACAAAGACCATTAATATTAATAAACGTACGAGAAAAATATAGTGAAAGTGCCGAGAGAGTGACCGCTCAGTGTGACGGCGATAATCGACCTTCATTACTACAATAGACTATCTCCACCATTCTAATTTAAACCGCATGTATAACGCAGTAGAATTCAAATTACAATTGATGTGAACGCTCTTTCGAATGTGTTCAACACAGGTGGCTGTCACTATCAGTTATTCGTCGTTACGTCACTGTTATTGACCAATTAATTGCAATAATTAGTCTAGTATGGGCAGATTTGAGATGAATAATTTGATTTCTGTAAATAAATGTTCACTGATTACGAATACTTTCTACTTTACAGTTTAAATAGTTGTGATTTTTAAGTTGCAACGTTTATTGATAGACAATTCTTTTGAAGATGCACCATGAAGTTTTTACAATTTTTTTGCTTTAAGAGTAACAAACGAGAGTGATGTCAAGTGGTCACTGCATCCCATGGATACCCACATCTACCCTTAAATAGAATTGAGGTCCTATTTGAGGTCGTATATAGATACGTTACTTCTGAGAATTAAGATGATCGCCTCTCTATAAGTGTGTGTGTGGCAATCGTTTCTCCAATCAAAACACATGAATTGCTTCACAGCGGATTGTGAGGGCGGCGGTGGTATTTCTCCGGATGAACTATAGTTCTACCACCTATCTAAAATGTACCTATCTACACGTCTCTTTTCTATTAGTATAAAAACTAGCTTTAAATATTTAAGCGTGAATTATATTAAGATAAAAACGAAAGTCATTGGCTATATCACTAAAACTATATTAAGAATCAATTTAAACACCTATAACATTGAGTTATCATGATTATTTATATTGACAATTTCCTAATTTATTATTCAAATTTACCAAGTTTACGTCTTATCTACATAAAAAGCTGGTGGAACGATAAAAATTTATTTATTTACATACACGTCTCGCCCTGTAAACCAGGTTACATAACGCGTAGAGTATATGGTTTTATGAGTTATTGCTATAGTCATTAGTGGCATAAGAATCATAAGATGCTTCGGTGGATGGCTTTGTGATGTAAGGGGTGGCAAACAGAAGAGACGGCGGGCGTGGACCGACCTAAAACATCCGTTCCATCTTTATTCATACAAGATTTAATATAGAAGCAACACAACGTAAAGTATTTAAAGGCAACATGGCGAGCGCGCGGCTTTTGTATATGTTATACAAGTATGAAACTCAAACGCCCCATCCGCGTCTCACGTCGCGTCTGCGTGGATTGTTTTAGCATTATGCAATGGAATATCGTGTGAGATAATATTAAACACATTGTTATATAATTAATATTATTTTAATTGTATTCAACGTGCTTAAACACAATTGTCTACTTTTACAGGAAACGACTTTTTACTTTCGCTCATTCAATAGAGGAATAGTGTATTGTAAAGAGTATCAATGGAAAGTTGTGCTCAAAGAACCAACTCATTTTCTTACATATTGTCTGTAAAGTTACCAGATTGGGACATAGAATCGTTATATATAAATATAAATAAATAAGCATGTACATTATATTTTTTTTTATTTCGGGCCTACACGCCTGATTAAATCACTGCAGCTTATGGACATCCATACAAAAACCTAAAATACTACAAAAGTCTTATCTGAGGTCCTACATAGATGTGTTATTACTCCTGCGGATTAAGATGATTACTGTAAGTTTACCCGGCAACCTCAGCTTTCCAATCGAAAGAAACATAGGAATAGCTTTACGATGGATTATGAGGGCGGCGGTGGTATCTACTCAATCCAGAGTATAGTTCTACCACCTATTGAAATATAAAAGAAGATTAAGTTCTTACGCATTTTTATTACGAATAAAACAATAAATATAACAATACAAAAATAAAATGGCGGTGTATAAGCCGATCTTTGAAAGTTCTAAATCGATTTGTAAGGCGACGATTAGATTATAATTTTGCAAAAGAATTTGTTACGTCCGTTACTGTTACTGTTTGCTCGGAATAAGTTATTTTTCCTACGTAAAAATACGTAACAATATGACGGGAATTCGGGTTCGATTCCCGGCCGAACAGTCATTTAAATAATGAAGTTAAATTTCTGTTCTGGGCCTGGGCGTACCTGTAATCGTCTTGGACAGCATGGCACCCACGACACGGGGAATCCTAGACCTCATTTTTATTTATTATAATTATTAGGTATTTTTTGTCCGTCTATCATATAATTAATATCTATTGATCTTAATCGTCAAACAGTAAATGTGTTTCAAGATTCAAAGGAAGCGATACGCGTGAAAGTAAAACTGTCAATCTTCATTGGAAAGTAAAAGACAATAATAATGCTCGTTACAACAATACGGCAATGGTTATGTAGCGAACGAGCTATCATTACTAGGAAAATTGGAGCTATTTTGTCTGTTGTAGCAACTAAATAATTGGTTCGTATGAAATGTTTTACTTTCTGAACAAATGCACCTGATTAAGTATCGTATGATATTTTTTCGGTGTGTGGAAAACTTTGCTGCGTCACACATTTTAATTTTGTTGTCATTCAATTATTCTGGAACGCTATGATTGTTTAAGATTTGTAGTTAGTTGTATATGACCTACATATCCATATGCACAAGCCCTCTTAATCCGCCGTGAAGCAGTTTTTGTGTTTCGGCTGGAGAGGTGCGGTTGCCGGGCACACTTACAGCGAAGCGACCATCATAGTCCTAGGAGTAGTGACGCATCTACATATGACTTCAGATAGAACTTCAGTTTTGTTTGAGTTATATGTGGATGTCCATTGGCTGCAGTGACTTAACATCAGGTAGCATCCACGCTCGTTTGCTACTCTTCAAACATAAAAAACTTTAACATGAGGTTAATACGTATATTGACGATAGGATGTACACGATGCGAATGTTTTATTAATTAATTTTTTCTTGTTACAGACGGAGCAGTGAAAACCGAAACAAAACCGTGTCGAATCGACAAATTGTAACAGAATGTCATAAAAATCGACCGATAATTCTAACGAAGTGAAAATCATGAAAAGGACGTAGTTCACATAACAACCATGTTAAAAGTGATTCAGTAACAGTATTAATGAATAAAGTGATGTGTGGAGCCTTAAGCAGCGAGTGACACCACAAGATGGCGTTGCGTGTGACATTAGCGTGTGTTTGTGTGAGTGCGCTGTTCGCGTATGCGTGGGGCCACGTGGCGTTGACTTACCCGCCTGCGAGGCGGTTCGACTTGGACTTCCTAGACAATTCTAGGACGAAACCGCCATGTGGGATGCCGAGAGGTTGGTACTTCTTTTAATTTATATGACAACTTACAGCGGGCATTGGTTAGGCCTAAAATATTGGTGTGCGTATAGAATCAACGAAGTAGAGTTACTATCCCTAAGGACTGAATTACAGCATCCCATGAAAATGCTAGGACAGACCGCTTAGCATGGGCTCAAACAAGAACTATTTTTTCATCTCGATCGATTTTCGACACCTTAACGTTTTATATGTTTGAAGAGTAGCATACAAGCGTGTAGGCCACCTAATGTTAACTGGTCGCTGCAGCTCATAGACACCCACATTTAACCCCAAACAGAACTGAAGTCTGGACTAAGGTGGCTGCTTCTCTGTAAGTTAACCCGGCTATCTCACCTCTCCAACCGAAACACATAATTGCTTCACGGTTTTACGAGAGCGGCTGTGGTGCCTTCCCGGTCGAAGAGAGAGATGGTAGAATTATAGTTTATCCGGGGGAAAGTACCACTGCTGTCCTCATAATCTGCCGTGAAACAGTTTTTATGTTTCGGTTAAAGAGGTGCGGTTACCGGGCGCACATATAGCGAGGCGACCATCACAGTCCTCAGGAGTAGTGACGCATTCATATACAACCTCAAACGGAACTTC
>DWKL01004656.1:0-10434 GCA_018249415.1 Phareas burnsi
TTTTTGCTATCTCTTTCTGTCAGTTTCTGTTTCTTCGCTTTTTTAATAAACATTGTTTTTTTATATCCTTAGAGAACGCAAAAAAACCACTTTATCCAAATCCATAAAAAAGATGTAACTATTCCCGAACGAAGGTCGTCGTGAAATCTGGCACTGTCCAATAATTAAATTCTTCTTTTACATGACAAGTTTCAGGCGGTTTAGTAACTGTATTTATTGAAACATTGATTTAAAGTAGTTTTAAGTTAATGTCATCGACATTGTATAGTGGTAAGTTATGTTTTATACATATCGCAGTTTTTGGATGAACTGGATTATAGAACCCTGATAGATTTATCAGTTTTTGGTTAAACATTTGTTATCTAGGGTTTACAACTCTATTATCCAGGCTTTCCTAAATTTAAAAAAATCGAATGAATTTGACCTTAGCCAACTTTGGCCATTGGCTCATTTCTATTATGTCTGGGATTGATAAAAAAATGGAAGATTGCGTGATGAAAATGTCTCTAGATGGATGGAAGTGGCCTTACAAGGTCGACATAGTAACATATCGAATTGAAACCTTTTTTATATGATTAGAAAAGTGACGATTGAGATTTTTATATCAGTTACAAGCAATATTTGTACATGAAATGGTCCCCATGGACCATGAGTTGATTTGAGATAATTTCAGATATTATTATAATTGTAGTCAACACATAGTCACTTAATAATTACAAAAAAAGGTCGCTTATTTTTCTGATAATCTTTGATGGCACTGTTGAAAAACAGCTGTGCGGGCGAACAATTAATATTTTATTTATTTAAAAACATAGATTACAACTTATATCACTAGTTTAAAACGTCTAAAACTATATAATAAATAAAAAAATATATTTATTCTAAAATTGGTCTCAACGGGAGTTTTGATGACGAATACATAATCGATGTAATGAAGTAAAGGAGTAGGACATGAGTAGTTACATTTAGGGACAAATCCAGTTTGGAGACATTGGCAACATTTTTATTTAAAGATAAAGTTGAGCAACCCGGGATACGGTATTGCTTTTTTTGTGCTGGCATATTACGCTACGTATCATCACACAAAGACATTCGTTCGCTCTTAATATTTTCAATATTTTAAGAAAACATGACGCGCTATTGTATTGTAAGAGCTTTAGGGTTATCATGAATAATTTGTCTGCGCTGCGAATAAATACATAATTCTTACACGTGATGCTTTACGGATTTGGCACATGTTTTTTTTTAACGCTGGTATGCTTTACATCCATTTTGCGATTTTTTGTTTCATTGTTTATCTTTAGGTTGCTTTATCTTACGGTTTTTTTTATTATTCTTTTTAACCTCAAATCGACATAACCTTGTTAAATTAACTTCCATGTAAAAAGCCGTATATTGTATTAGAGTTTATACACGAATTACAATATGTATGTTTATATGTTTAAGTAACCTAACCTAATCGAAATTACACATAGTAACTTAACTTTTAAAATTATAAAAATATTGCTAGTTTATCATCGTTGGCCACTGTAATTTTTGTTGATAAGTCATCGAGCGTACGTACATACGTACGTACATTCTATCTCTTCTACTTAAAAATCCAAGTGTTAAGCAAGCGTTTCAATTGCTAATTCATTTTAGTCTGTTGTGATTCTCGTTATTTTCACTTTAATATTGTATTAAAATTATAAATATTAAATCTAGAAATATCTCATCATTTAATACTTTACAGATAACTGATACATTATCAATTTATACATCTATGCATATAAATATAATTAAAGTACCTATCTATTTTGTGGTTTTGTAATAACTGTTTTCAACTAAATTATGCTTATTTACGTTCCTATTACACTCTTAACATAATGTTCTTTTTGTTAGGTGTAATCAAAGAATGGGCTGGGATAATTTTTATTAGAAGTAGGTTTCTCTTTGTAGAGTGATAATCGCTGGCAAATAGAATGACTTATTGGTACTGTGCGTGGATTGGCTGTGCGGCTTTAAGCATTTTCTAGTAATATGATTAATACTATAAGATTGCAGTGATGTAAACGTTTGCAGCTTGCATTAAATTTTATCTAAAGCGCTTTTTTATGTGATGCAAGTATCAAACGGGCTTGCAATCCATCTGATGTTAGATTGAACCGTTGCATGTGGATGTACATATGTAACAATCCGACAGAACGGCAGTCACGTCACAAGTGCGTTGCTGAATCCGAGGACTATTGGAATAAATACCTCGTTATAAGTCCATCTGCCTTATATTATTCAAAAGCAAATAAAGTGAAGCAAAAACTGTTTGGATCCACCGCAGAAGCCAAACTGTAAAAGTTCCAGCACTTTTAAAATGGTATATCCCTATGTTCTGTTCGCGATATGCAATTGTCATACTAGCAAGCCTCTTGCGAACTGCAATCAATTTATTATATCACTAATTTGAATGCGGCCAAGGTTTTGTATTCTCAATTTGTCCGTGAATGCTTAGTGACTGCAATATCGTCAAGTGCGATGTTCTCTATTGATGTTAACGAGACCATTGTTCGTATATGTAGGCGTATGCTTATTTATGGGATATATCACTAATGTGGTCGTTCCTATGGAGAGTATTATATATAAGAATACACATTCATCATTATGACAAGAGATCATCATTAAGGCGACTTTTATTTCGAGCGTGCCTAAAATATGTTGTTTTAAAGATTGTGCGTTGATGTGACTCTATGTTATATCCTTATACTGCAATGCCCTGAATAGTATTATATCAATTGCTTTACTGCAGTGAAGTGTATTTTTAATCTCAACATTTGCGTTAATATGATTTACTAACTTTGTCAATGTCGCCTATGACTTTGTCTATGGATTTTTAGTATGAATAAATTATTTACATTATTCTTGCGATTAATTATCATTAACACATTAATGTCGCACCGCTGGGCACGAGTTTCCTCTCAGAATGAGAAGGGTTACGCCATAGCCCACCACGCTAGCCAAATTCGGATTGGTAGAATTCACACACTTTCGAGAACTTTACAAAAGAACTCTCAGATGTGTAAATTTTTTCACGATGTTTTCCTTCGCCTTTAAAGCAAATGATAATTAATTTATAATACGTATATAACTTCGAAAAATCAGAGGTACATTCGAAACTCGAATCCCGGCTTTCCAGTGTGAGAGGCCGGAATCCTAAGTTAAGGATTATTAATAAATTAAAAAAACGGAAGTATTTAGCAAAATGTTCAAATTTCCGTCAAATGCTGAGTACTTAATTTCTAATGGAACAATATTAAGATTAGCATAATAATATACAAATTGACCACCTATAAACTTAATAATTCAAAGGGAATTTACAGAAAGAGAATTAAAATAATGTGTAGAAATTCTTAAAACAATATCGTAGTTCATAGTTCAATTTCAAAACAACATACTTAATTTGTAACAATTTACATATTTTATATACGTTTTACAATTTTGATTATTATAAGGAATTCCATTAATTACTGAAGAATTACCCCTTCCCCTTTTGGCTGTTCAACGTTTTACATAGCGTTTGTCATAGAGTTTCACTTGAAAAAATCGTAACTTTTTTATTGTTATGAGTAGATTGCATAGAGATTCGCCTTCCTTTGCAACTAATACGATGTACGAGTTACTTGAGACGTCCTTTTCTTAATAAATCAGAGCTTGACACTTGATTGGTCGCCGTATTAAGAATTTTTTTTTTATGTATGTAATGTAACAAACGAGCATGCAGGCCACCTGATGTTAAGTGGTCACTGTAGCCCATGAACACCCACATCCAATCTCAAACAAGACCGAAGTTCCGTTTGAGGCTGTATATGGATGCGTCACTACTCCTGAGGACTATGATGGTCGCCTCGTTATGTGTGCCTGGCCAGTAGCAGTCTACCTTACAAACCGATGATTTGGGTCTTGGTTTGTTCTTACATCGACGTTACTATTGAGATTATGAACGATTTATTTTCTTTTTTTAGTCGTATGACTATAGACTATTCTTGACCGAGTTATTCTTTTGATATAGTTCTGTAATTACTTTAGACAATTTTGTATTTTATTTGGAACACAACAATTGAAGTGATGAAAATTAAAAATATTAAAACAATTATTATATTTAATCATATTTTTTAGTCGTATGACTATAGACTATTCTTGACCGAGTTATTCTTTTGATATAGTTCTATAATTACTTTAGACAATTTTGTATTTTATTTGGAACAACAATTGAAGTGATGAAAATTAAAAATATTAAAACAATTAATATATTTAATCATATTTTAACTACACTTATAATATGGAATTTTAACGCCGCTTCGTCTCCTTATCGAGATATTTTTCTAAACCATCGCTTAGGTTTGTTGACGTTTAAAAAGAGTTGTATAAAATACATTTTGAATAAATGCCATTTAAATTTGATTTTGACTTTTTATTGTCCTTTATAGAATCTGTAATGTGGCTGTGATGTATCCATTTTGCTAAAAGTATTTTTCATTGACTCTTAATAATTGATTAAAATTATATCAGTATAATTAATTATATTTATTTTGCGTGATTTGCCCGTCGTCACGTCCTGACTTATACATCGCGGCGCGATTCGTATCTATGGCTAATCTTTAGATCAATAAGACTGGTTGAAGTCAATTTAGATTTTTTATTTTCTTATCATAATGATATAATACAACATCGATTGTATTCGATTTAAAACTGAACAGAGATGTATTAAATTGTTGTCTTTTCAGAGAACGAGATAATGTTCCAATGCCATCTGCAGCGCGGCGCTTTGGACTTCCGAGACGAGGTGTCGTACGAACTGGTACAGTTCAATGGCCACTTCCGTGAGTACATTATTTATTTGTTTGCATTTCATTTGGGTTGAAAATGCATGCAAATATTTCATCACAATATCGTTAAATTTACATTACAAAACTCTTTCAAAGTTGTACATTCGTTGCTTATATATTAAGCTGAATTAAAAAAAAAAAAAGTACAGAACATAGCATCCAGATAGGCATATTTATTTTTTGCTTCTTTTGGTTACCTATTATTATATTATAAAATTGAGGTAATCAAGATAATTGATAATCATTAATCGCTGTTTCGCTACTAACTTGTTAAAGTTGTTATTAAAAAAATATTGTAATAATGATAATTTTTTGACAGGTGCTAATTTGGAACCATTAGATAACGATGATTTATCAGGCTACGGGGAGCAGGAACCCAGGTAAAAGTTATAAAAGCCAATATTAAGTAAAGAATAATATGAATCTGAAATAACCATCACTACCTATTGTGTGAATACAATGAAGTGTGGAATATGCTAATCTGGTCCATTTATAAAGTGACCACTGTTTTGCCTGGACTCCAGTAATATTTAAGTACTTATTGCGGTCCGTCATGATTGGCTTCTTATCCCTTATGTTTAAGAACGCTTCATGAACAAGTAGGCTTACTTTTAAACTTCTGATTATATTATAGCTAAGACTTCTGTTATGAGACTGAAAAAAGTAACACTTCCAACGCTCTAATCCCCGCAATTTTAAATCTACGCATGGGTCCTGATGAGATATATAAAATCAAAGATTTCGCCACTACCGCCACCGCTATTCCGGAACCATTTGATTTAACGCTAGTGAAATAATGAAATTTACAATTTCTTGCAGACTCCTATTCGTGTGCACGGGCAAGCTGCACACTCCACAGCTCATCAGGGATGTGTCCCTGGTGGACTCGAGTCGGAACGAGTTCACCTCCCGTCACAGTCTGGAGTGGAAGTTCTTGTTCCTAGACCACCGTGCGCCGCCCATCATCGGCTACTTGCCCTTTGAAGTGCTGGGTACTTCCGGCTACGACTATTACCACTTCGATGATCTTGAGAAAGTTATTACGTGTCATGAAGCCTGTGAGTTAGTTTTGATGTCTTATGTAAGAATAAGGTTTGATATTAGACACAGTTATGAGGTGTTACGAATGTGTCCATTGCATTAGGGTTGGTCGAAATCTATGAGTGATAGAATCCCTGGACTTTTGCTATTACCAGGAGTGATTTGATCCCTGTAATGGCGACAATTTGAAATAAAATAAATAAACGACAATGTTATTTTCAGTGATGCAAAAAGGCGAATTGACATCATGTTACTACAGATTTTTGACAAAAGGCCAGCAGTGGATTTGGCTTCAAACTCGATTCTATATTACCTACCATCAGTGGAATTCTAAACCAGAGTTTGTTGTTTGCACCCATCGAGTTGTGAGGTAATAATAAATAACATTATATACTATTGAGTTTAAGAGAAATAGATGTAAGCAAAACAAAGATGAAGATGATGGCTTAGACACAGTTACCAAATGGATTTTCAATAGATAATATTTTTTCCTACAGATACGATACTCATACATACATATATACAGAGTTGATTGACTTGAATTGTATCATAAAGAGCTAGCTAGGGCAAGCATGCTATATAGTGGGAGAAAAGATATTCTTAAGTAAGGCGTTACTATTTTGTATTATTTAAATCTATTTGACTAAAGTATTCAATAGATTGGGAATATTATAAAATGGTATATGCTGCTATTTGGTTACTTTATTTCATAGACAGAACTTCAACAATATCTTAAACATCGTATTCCAGCTACGCCGATGTAGTCAAGAGCACGAAGCAGGAGGGTGCTGAAGCTGACACGGTGAGCGAAGCAGAGATGAACCGCGGTGTGATGAAGGAGGCTCCTGCTGAAGAAACCGCCTTGGTCAACGTATCGCCTTCGTATATGTTAGAGGCCAGCGAGGCTTTTGGTAGCTCCTACCAACCACTGTCGCAAGTAAGTGTCGTGTATATGGAATATGTTACTGCTACAATTTGGTATACTCATTGCAGGTTCCATTTACACATAAGTTTATTTTTACCAAGGAATTGCTGCAACACCTTTATTTTATTATTTACTTACAAATTTAAAAAAATACTTTCATAAATTCGTACATAAACGATTGACAATTAAGGTTCCGCTCACGGACAGATGTCACTGACCTCTAATGGGACAGTAGTTCCATTTTTGTCAGATGTTCTGCTTTTAAGAAGTTGGAAAGTCTCACATTAGTATATCTGTTTTGCCACAGAGCTCAGAGTAACTTCACACAGCCATTATAATCGATTTACTTACTATAAATTTGTTGCTTTGCACTTTCTGCAGCCCGCGTCAGTGAAATCCGCGTCGGCAGGCAGCACTAGCGGCACGGTGGCGACGACCGCGACGGCGGCGACCGCGGGCGCGTCTTGGCCGCTAGCCTGTCACACACGCTACACGACCGGCTCGGACACGGCATCGCTCTCCGGCGACTCGCGCTCCTCGCAACGGAACGGCTCGCGAGCGGTAACTGTTAGCTACACTGCAATATATACATACAGTAACAACATCACACACATTTTTACAATATCATAAATACAATAAAAATGTTTTTTTACCACGAAAGACAAAGAAGATGAGTTTATTTTTTGTATGTTAGTAAATCGTTTTAAAATTGTCACTTTGTGGTTTTCTATTTTTACACATAAATCTTAAATTTCCATTATCCGAATAAAGAAACCACTATCCGAAATGGTAGTAGCTGCAGTGTACAAAATTTGTGTGTACACACCAGATGTTATTTTATTATTTGAAGTATAAGTTTTCTACACTATAATTCCACGATGGATTTCATGTGTTATGCACACATACAAACCTTGATAAACGGATCCATAAGATTAAACGTATCCATAAAATTCATTTGTCACAAAGTCTCTTCCAGAAAATCTATGCAGAATATACTTTATTTGATATATATTTTCATCTGATAGAATTCATGTCCGCATTTAGATAAAATAAACGAGATAATTCAAACGAATGTTCCCATTCATTTAATGAGCAAACACACAACGCACACCTCCACCGCCTCAAACGCACACACCTTCACCGTTCCAATTACCTGTTTGTTAAAATTTTTCACTTGTGATGTTGCGGGTGTTATTTCATAAGGTGACAAAACAAATGTGATTTTATTTTTTAAGTTCGAAGAGTAGCATACGAGCGTGTAGGCCACCGGATGTTAAGTGGTCACTGCACCCCATGGACACCTACATTTAATCTCAAATAAAACTGAAGTTCTGTCTGAGGTTGTACATAGATGCGTCACTACTCATGAGGACTAAAATGGTCGCCTCGCTGTAAGTGTGTCCAGCAACCGCACCTCTCCAGCCGAAATACAAAAACTGTTTCACGGCGTATTATGAGGGCGGCGATGGTGCTTCTCCGCATGGACTATAGTCCTACCACCTCCACCATATTTGCTGAAATGGGGCTACTGGTTGCTAATATGCATGGGTGGCAATTGCTACTTGACATTTTTACTTCTGTTACATAAACAATCTAGATATTTTGTATATATATTTACCAAATACACATATTGGCTCAAAATACGGAATTTTATTTAAATGTATATTCATATGTAATTTAAATGACGTAATTTTATTAAATAATTGTGTCTGATCGTGTATGTAAATAATATTAATATATATAGTTCCAATAAGAATTTAAATAGGACTAATTCTGTAATAATACATTACATGTATTCTTTATGTATGTTCTGTTATATGTATAATATTCGTTAATAAATTAACACGTTCACTGTATAGGTTTCCCTAAGTTTATTTTAAGAAAATTAACTTTGACATAAAGAAGATTCAGACGACGATGCACGAGAATCGTAATAAAATATCAATGTAATCTTGTCTTCACGGTTCGAGGTTGGTCGCATGTGTCCATACCTTGCTGAAGCCACTGATATTATGCTGAGTTCACACTTGTTGTTTGGCTATTTTTAGTTGCACTCTCAAATACTCGATGTGTATATGTATCTTTGTGTGGTTGGATGTGAAACACCACCGCGCCACCAGATAACATTGCTCTTGTTCGAGCTGGAACGGTGTCGCATGATTAACTCGGTTACGTTGGATGATTGGCTCAGTGCATGTGGCTCGCATGTGTATTTTGTAAACGTGTTGATATTTTTTTTCAATAGCCGAGTGAAATGGGACCCAGCAGTGGGCAGTTTTACGGACGTACTTGTCATGGTAGCATGATGGTATACCCGCAGGCGCACAAGGGCCCGGAGCCTGCGCTGGTCCCGCAACATGGCATCGGCACGCAGTACTTGGACCCGGCGCCGTATGTGGGAGCCGTGGGCGTACCGGGAGTGTTGCCGCTACCGTTGCCGCCGCTGCCGGTCATCGTCTCCTCGGACCAGGCGCAAATACAGGTGCGGTTCGGGCAATCTTACGCGTCACAAAAACGTAACTGATACACACGTACACGGACACGTAAACAAAAGTGTATATGTCGTGGTTCAATCTAAACGTCAGAAGTACATACATATATAGAGAATAGTATTTCAGATATAATGTAGTATGACATTCAGGATGTAGCGGATCTTAAGGGTTAGAATGTAATAGAAAGTAGGCTGTGATCCATGTTCCTTTATAATAATACCGCTTAGGAAAGTGCCTTAACTTTATGGAGGGAAGAAGGGCGGAAGAAACTCCAGGACATACTTTATACGGTTACTAATGGTAAACATGGTACTATGGTGCTACGGCAAACAGGCTTGCATTTGTTACGCACCGCTCATTCTCATTATCGTACTCTCTGTAATATGCAGGGAGTAAGATTATGAGAATGAGCGGTGTTTGTGTGATTGTATATATGATCACACAAATGTTTTTTTGTGTAATGAAAGTAGCAAATGAGGCATACATACAGCTCATCTGATATTAAGTGGTCTGCGCCGACTGGCAAAAACTCCACGTAGAAGTCTTATTTGGTGTTGATCATACATGCAATGCTACTCCAGAGGACTAAGATCCTTAGAGGAGTAAAGGACGTTTCCAAAATTGAATCTACTTTACCCCTTGAAATCAGAACACACTAGCGCTACACTGCTGTCATAAGGTACAAATTACTGGAAATTGTGTCTTGTGTTGTGTGTATTGTGTCTTTGCAAGCAAATATCAATCGTTTATATCACCTTCATTGTATGTGCGTGGTAACCACGCACATACAATGAAGCTGTCTAATCTAAGTAAAGCTAGATGGAATAATTAATCCAACTTATTCTCCTAATCATTCCATGTTACTTACTCTAATGAGGTAACACATGATTTTTTACAACTCTCACAGAATACCCATCGAATGGTGATGAAGTTTCATTCCACTTAGTTCACAGTAAATGTGTGCTAATAGGAAGTACACATAAGCCGTGATAGCCTAGTGGTGTGAGTCCGGGGCTCAAATCCCGCATTTTTAGGTATTTACGCAAGTTATGTGCGTATTAGAAATTAATTATCACTTGCTTTAACGGTGAAGGAAAACATCGTGAGGAAACCTACACAT
>DWKL01004657.1:0-10433 GCA_018249415.1 Phareas burnsi
CATCATAAATCCATTAATGTCCCACTGCTGGGCACGGGTACCCACTCAGAATGAGAAAGGTTAGGCCATATTCCACCACGCTGACCATGTGCGGATTGGTAGACTTCACACACCTTCGAGACCTTTACAGAGAACTCTTAGATATGTAGGTTTCCTCGCGACGTTTTCCTTCACCGTTAAAGCAAGTGATCATTAATTTGTAATACGCACATAACTTTGAAAAATGAGTGGTGCGCGCGGGTTCGAACCCGAACCCTCAGTGTGAGAGACTGGAATCTTAACCACTACGCTATCATTGCTTTTTATGGCATAGAAGTGGTAAATGAGCATGTAGTCCAGCTAATGTTAAGTAGTCACTGCTTGCTTGACATCTATGATCAATTCCAAATACGATTGAAGAGCTACCTGAACTCTGTCACTAATATATTGCAATCCCTCAGGATTAAGTGGGCACGCCTCGTGTCGGTATCCCTAACTTACCACACACTTCAAACCAGAATAGCAGCGTTTAACACTGTTGTCATAACAAAATTAAAGGTGGTAAAACTATGGTTCTACCGGGGAGGTACCACCTCTGCGCTCGTAATTCGTCGTGAAGCAACTCGTGTTTCGGTTGGACAGGCGTAATTGTCGGGTACACTTGCAAGTGAGGCGACAGTCTTTGTCTTCAGAAGTAGTGAAGCATCCACGTGCGACCACAGATATGGTTTCTACTTGCGACTACAGGTAGCCGTGTTTGTTAGATGTGGGTGTCCTGTAATGACCACTTAACATCAGCTGGCCTGCGCGCTAGTTTGTTATTGTGAAAGCATAAAAAAATGGCTAAAATAGGAGCGGTAATTCTTCCTCTGCCGTGTAGAATTCGACATCGGAAGAAGAAGGTCAATAAATAATTCCATTTGGTATCTAGCTTAGGATCAATTCACCGCCAGACTTTTGCCAATATTATCGTAATATGATTTTCACTTTAAGTAAAAACGTTTATTGCAGTTTTTGTTACCATTTATCCACCTCGTTTCGTTTGGTACGGAAGAGTTGGCGATATCGGTACCGCGTGTCGTATATAACAGGCGATTCTTTCGACCACCGTCTTCGATATATTTGTACCAGCGTTCGATTCTAGTTTGGTGGTGATTGTTACGATACTGTCGGCACGTACGCCACGTACGCATTATTTTGTTGTTTTCGTCAGAACTGTTTATTTCGTTCACTTTACGTTATATCAGACACATATTTATCATATGTATTTCGTCATCAACCATTAATGTCCCGCTGCTGGGCGCGGGTTTTCTCGCAGAATGAGGGTTAGGCCGTAGTCCACCGCGCTGGCGAAGTGCGTATTGCTAGACCTCACACACCTTCAAGAGATTTACAGACAACTCAGGTATGCAGGTTTCATCACGATGTTTTCCTTCACCGTTAAAGCAAGTGATGAATAATTTCTAATACGCACATAACTTCGAATAATCAGAGGTGCGTGGAGGGGTGTGAACCCCGGATCTTCAGTGTGAGAGGCCGGAATCTTAACCACTAGGCTATGATTGCTTGTCATATGTATTTAAAATAGGCTAAAGTTTTTAGTGATAGCCGACTAGCAGTGATAGCCTTATGGGGCAGTGTGCCTGAGAGTTTTCTGTAAACTTCTTGACGTTGTGTGAAGTCTACCATTCCGCACTTGACCAGCGTGGCGGACTACGGCTTAACTCTAATTGTGTGAGGAGACCCGTGCCCAGCGCTGCGACATTAATGGCTTGTTGATGATACTTCATTTATTAGACTCGCAGACATGCCTTAATTCAACATCTTAGCGTTGTCTTGTTTTAACATTTTTTTTTGTTGTTTATTTTTCTTTTTTATTTTCCTCAATGATACTCGGTTAATTATGTTATTCGTACTTGTTTTATTTTCATGTCTCGTTATGAACGTTAACAAACGAGCTAATTGGAACGGGCCTGTTGTTCGTTTTTGAACTTTTTCCATTCCGAGTTTAAAGCGCTAACTAATTCTTTTTTTAAACTTTTGGAATTTCTTTAAACCCCATTATGCAGCTCAGCTTCGTTCGTTTTGTTCGATTATTATGAACGGCGAACTATACAAGTAAAGGTTAATCGTTTTCCAAATTGTACACTTATTGCAAGAATTTGAAAGAATGTCAATGTCCACGGCGCTATTCGAATTATTTTGGCACGAAGACAATGTCATTAATATTGATACTATTTTCGGTGGATGTTCCACGTATGTACGTAGGTAACTGTGAAATGCATTTGTTTGCGAAAATAAATACATCTCGATGACAAATATTTTAGTTTCAGCATTAACTCTACTAAAAAACATTGTATGCATCATCTTTTCGCTAAGCTTTGCCTATATTTTCAGTGCGTGACTGGATAATATGTAATTTTCTTGGCTTTTGTTGGATGACCACGATGGCTAGCAACTTAAATGAGATATCGTTTTAAACATCTAGAACGTAGACAATCTTTAATATGATTAATCTTTATAAAAATGACCATTCAACTGTACTTATTAAAACTGTTATTATTTTCATTCGATTTAACTGTGACGTACAAAGATTATAAAGTTTTATGATTTCCTGTAATAAAGTAATAACTATGGCATAATATACACATGCAAACTGTACATTGGGAATGATATTTTAATTGATTTCAATGATACTACCGAGAAATACTTGCCCGCTTATTAAAATATTCCGTAATCAATAGCAAAATTGTTTCACGAGTGCTAAATGAGTCATTATCTTATACCCTTTTATGTCTAAAAAATCTAGCGGTAAGATCCCGGACCCTAATCGTCATGTTATTCGATTACAATCAATTCATAATTACTTGATAAGTATACTTGGGCAAAATATAGTAATTTATCTTCCACTAAAATTCCAATAGTAGCGATAAAATAATATGGTATTTTATCGCTACTATTGGAATTTAGTTAATATTAACAATTGTTTATTATTAAAATAATTTGTTTCTTTTATTTTTCTTTTCTTTGAGATAGACCAACGTTTCTCCGCGATATCGCCTGATGCAAAGTGAAGAATAGTCCTAAAAAGGGCCACGGCTGCGTGTTCACTCTTGCCTTGAAATTTTAGGTCATAAGCTTAAAGGAACACGGCCTCTGTCTAGACATCCTATTTTTTGTATGTACGAATAAAAAAGGAAGTCGTAAATCGTTTCGTACGAGCCAAAGGAACGGACCTGTGGATGTCCGATAACAGAATGTCAAAGGAAGACTCAGAGAAATTCCTGTTTTCTTTGATGCTTGTGATTTCTTGAAATGTTATTCAAATTTATTATCTCTTTAGTCGCATAAGATATTATTGATATAAGACTGTAGTCTTAATTTGTCTATTAAAGTTTAATTAATCTATTAATACTTACGTTTCCAGTAACGTTTTTATGAATATACCCACACTTGTTTCTGAATTAAAAGGGGTACGCGTGTAGAAAAATAAGTTACTTTATTTACTTTTCTAGTGGATGGAGTATTCCATAAATTCATACAATTGTTATTAAAGTGGAAACATCTTGGCGGTTCATATAAAGTAACTAATATGTACCAAATGTGGAAATCGCAAACTAATCACAAATAATGCGAGTCTTATTTGAGGCAATTATAGTTTTGATGCTACACTTGCTACTGAACTTGAGGATCACTGGATGTATGTGTCTCGTCTCCATCCGACCAGGATGCAACTGCGCGACCACGAACTACAAACGAAATATAAGTGTAGTAGCAGTTTGTAGATCGATAGATCTTTAACCTTCAGAAGCGATTAATAAAATATATACGCCACAAATAGAGAACATCGTTTCCGAAAGAAAGTCGATTAATAATCGAGTTTTCATGGAAGAAGTGAAAATTTCCGACTATTTACTATACGATCGTTCGCTTGTTTTCCCCGAATCCTGCACTTCCATCTAGCGCCCATTGCTTTGTTGTGCGCAGATTGGAACGGCACGTAGACCTTTACCGCCTCATTGTTCAGCGACACTGGACCGTCGAGGAGCGCGGTGTTCTCGCGAATCGTCGTCCATTGTCACCGACGTTGCGGCGCGCATGCGTGAAAATGTTGTGTAGTTTTTGCCCGATTGTGCAACTGCGGTTTCCCCTATTATCTCTGTCGTAATTTCCGTTAACATTCGTTTCAATGTATATGCGTTTTTGCAGTTTACTAACTACTTCGAGTTTTAGCGAGCTGTTATGATTTAATGATTCCTTGCGAACTGGGATTTTTTCTTTTGTTGTAATGCACCAAACATATCGTCCCAGTTTCATGAATTACAGATACAAAGATATGTAATTGAGGTATAAATGAGGATATAAGGTTATCAAGCGCTATTTATGATTAAAGAAGCCTTAGTTATCTTTATTGTAGCTGTTAAATTGGCGGGTGGTTAAATAACGTCCAATCAATTCTAGCGCGAAATCAATTAGAGCGGCTTTGTTAAACATCGTTTGAGAAGCTGTGGTTGAAATATAATTTGTGCCACCATTAGCGAGACGTGGATTTCACCGTTTTGTAAACGTCGTTTGGAAAACTTTAAAAGGTTTTGTTGGTTCGAAATGTTTGATAGCAAAGAACATGTCGAATTTCTATATGAAACGGGACAAGAAAAATAAATCTGTTCTGTCCCTAGTAACATTTCTTATTCGTCTTACATATTATGTCAACGGCATTTATTGACCACATAATATGAGACTTTGGTGTGATTACTCTTGCCGTCAGATGGCCTGTCTACGTAACTATTGGGTTTATGTCCAGGGAAATGTAAATTCTTTAACACATTGACTGCGGCAAACGCATCTGTCGTGTTTTACTGTCCGATCCACACGTGCGGCTCGCACGCATACGGTTTGTGCCGCCGTACTGAGACACGCCGGTTGTGTTGCGCGCCGCACGAGTGGATTGTTTCGAATATTAGCCGTCGCAGTCAACGTGTTAAATAGTACACATCTCTGGGAGTATACCATAGTCATAGACCACAAAATTTACTTTACATTGTCAGAACGTAGTACCATGAACTTCCGACCTTGCCGCCAAAGCGATGCAGGCCGCGCCCTCTCTAAATCAGCATGAATAGGCATTAGCTACAAATTGGACCGCGTTGGACACACCTACCCAATCGCTTATCGTTTCATTTTCGTTACATCATCAGCGGCAAAAAGTGGGAGAGACGAGGTTAACTAACCAGTAGCTGGGGGCTCGGTGGCAGCTACCGGCTGCCCCCGTTCTCACGGATTGCATGACGCCGCGACATGCGTACCTGCGTCCTATGCTTGCAACAATGCTCGCTCGCTAGATACCTCCGCTAACGTCTTGATTATTTCATTTATCGACGTAAACATCTCCGAAACAAGTTTTTAGATTCAATACGATAATGAATAGATTTTTTTATATGCGAAAAGGCTAGCAAACGAGCGTGCAGGCCACCATATGTTAAATGGTCACTGCAGCCCATGGACACACAAATGTAATCTGAAACAGCAGTCCTGTTTCAGGTTAATTTAGGGTGTCGAAATAATAATAATAATCTGAAAATGTGGAAATTCTATTTAAGGTCGTACATAGACGCGACATTACTCCTGAGTACTACGATGGTCGCCTCGCTGCGAGTATACCTGACGACCGCGACTTTGCACAGTGCCATTTTTTTAATATTGCCAACAATCATTCGCGTTACATAAAATGTAAACACTGTCTTGTTTTGCTGGTACTTTTTATTGGCCAACTTGAAAAACTGAAATACGGGTTTTACAAGTCTCTCTCTCGATGTATTCATACTTATATCATATGACCGACATTTTTTATATGAACATTTCTTTCCATCATAGTTACAATTACTTTTACTTTACTTATATTGCAGCATATTTATTCTTCTTCGAATGTCATTATAAATCTGTCGTTTTATTAACGTTAAAATATGCTAGTGTCCTGCAATTCGTAGAGTTTTTCATTCGGGTCGAATGGCGTTCAAGGTTGAATGGAAGGCTTCGTAATGCTGTTTGTACGATCAATTTAAGATGGTGTGACTCATCGTACTTCTTACGTCGTAAATAGAATGTCAATAGTGTGGTGGATAAATCATCTCGGGCTTTTTACGTTTGAAGAGTAGCGTACGAGTGTGCAGGCTATGTGGCTAGATGTGGAATGAGCTTCCCGGCACCTGAGGCATTCCCGGCGCGCTATGACATGGGGTTAGAATAGAACAGTAGCTCTATCTGTAGTGGATTAACTGGGGGACTAAAATGGAATGCCTCATATATGACTATTTTATGTCGTCCTCCATACCAGAACACAGGAACTATGACATGGGGTTCCTCAAGAAAGTTGCAAAAAGAGCTCTCCTTCAAAGTCAGCGATGCATTGGCGGTTCCTCTTGTCTTGCAAATGTCCATAGGCGACGGTGACCGCTTTCCATCAGGTGGACCGTCTGCTTTATCGCTAGGCTTAATATATATATAAAACCTGATTCAAGTGCTCACTGCGGCATATATGTCCATAACTAAACTCAAATAAGACTGAAGCCCTATCTGAAATTGTGCGTAGATACGTTATTATCTCCTGCGGACTGAGATGGTCGCCTCGCTGTAAGGGTGCCCGTCATCGACACCTCTCCAACCGAAACAAGAATCGCTTCATGCCTGATTGTGAAGCGGCAGTGGTACCTCCCCGGTCGAACGTTAAAATATTTCATTATATTACGTCTGCCGCAAAACTGCTACACTGTTGCCTGATAGCTGGGAGTATTTTTTCTGGGGTTCTAGTTCACTGCAATAAGTAATCATGTAGAGATATTGAACTTTTCGTGATTTATATTTATTTTAACCTTATAAGGCTACGTTATAACATCGGTGTTAAGTTCCTGTGTTCTGGTATGAAGGATGACATAAAATAGAAATACATGAGGCATTCCATTTTGGTCCTCCAGTTAATCCAGTTCAGATAGAGCTATTGTTCTATTTGCAATTGGAAAAGATATCCACTGTGATACCTACCGGTAAATTACATATCCAATTGATGGTACTGCATTGATAAACTACATATCCAATGGATGCTTCTACTACTTAAAATAAATAAATGTACAGCACAAAAATATACGTTTGTCGCGAGATCTTCTTTATTAAATTTAATTTATGAGTTCTATCTAGATACCTACTTAGAATTACTGGTGTCAAGTTATATTCTCTAACAAACATTGCAAGTTAAATAAAAACTTGTAAAATGCCTAACCCATTTTCGTCAAATACCCCATTTAATTAATTTATTTTTATTTTACTATTTATGTAAACGATAATGTATACGTAAACCAGTTTTAATTAAATTTTGTACAAAGGTGCAGATTAATATAGGTTTAAGGTCGATACAATATTAACTAGAAAATGCCACATGGCATTAAGTCCGCCCTTTGTAATTGTTTGCAATAAAGAGCATAAATAAATAAACTCCATAAAATAATCGGCTATAATATATCACGTGTACACATTTTACATCAAGCCAAATTAAACTATCAACGATCTAATCGTCTCCGAAGAACAATGCTAATTATCATCGGCCATCGTACAATGTAATTAGCACCTTATTGTAATAATTATAATTTACACACGAATTAGTCATCTTTTTTGTTTGTTAATAAGAAGGTAGTACTCGGTGGTTGACGAGGAAATCTGTGTCCAGGGGTCACTGGGCTACGGTCAGTCCAAGCAATACGGTTGACATAAACTTGAATGCGCCCATACAAGTCTCTTACCTCTGAACAAGCGTTTTGGTCTAATTGGACAGATGTGGAGTAGACTCTATACTGTTTTACAGTGCACCAAACTACTGTTGCAAATTTAAACTGGTACTTGTTTCTATTGAAGAAATAAAAGACTGGAAGAAAATCAAGGAAGGAATTCATATTTTAAATGTGGAACACTACGTTTGAACCCATAAAATGTGTATGATATTTGAACGAATGAATATCAAAATTTAAATCCGAATATTGAGTATTTTTTTTTGAAGATATTATCATCCCAGAAATTGATGCCTTAAAAATAGGATGATATAAATATTATATTATTGTTGTGTAATGGAATAACAATTATTGTCTATAAACTAATGCCGTGGATGTCAGAATGTAGACCATCTCTGATACTTTATTTTTTATATATAACATAATGAGATATTTATATAGAAATATGGTATGTTAAAAAGTATCGTGCAGCCAAAATATCGTATTAAATATCTATATATAGTCCTGTATCGATATTTCGATATATCGTACAGTATCGGGCATACGTAAACGGAGGTGACTTCGGAGCCAAACGACTGCGGATTAAAACTTAACCCAATAACATCAAGTATAATTTTTGATACGCAAGTGCCACGGCGTTATGAGTAATTTAGTATTTATCGTAATTAACACACGAGTTAGTCATCATTGTTGTTTGTTGTGAGCAATAATTAATTAAACGTTTTGTTTTCTCTTGTCTCCAGCCGAACGAAGGGACGGACAATCAGGTACTCACGTATATAATAAAGATGTTATAGTTTAAACGTATGTGTTCATCGTTTTTGTTTTAGTATGTTGGATTTGTGTAAATATTGTTTGTGATATATGCGTACTTTTGTAAAAGGATTTTGGTACTATCATCAACCTTACTTGCTATTCCTTTGTCAAAGTAGCAAAGAAACTATTCACCTACATCTGTCATCATCATCACCATATCCATCTCCATCTCCATTACCATCATCATCATCATCAAAATCACTATCACCATCAGCATCATCTCAATCAACATCATCATCAATCTATTTCTGTTCCACTGCTGGATAAGGGTTTCTTCTCAGAATGAGAAGGGCCAAGTGCGGATTGGTAGATTTCACATGCCTTTAAAATCTAAGCTTTACCATAGCCATTAAAACGTGTGATAATTAATTTCTGATAAGTACATATATTCGAAAAAAATCAGAGGTACGTGCGCGATTCGAATCCAGGAACCTAAGAGTGAGAGGCTGGAATTACCTCTGGGCTATCACTGCACCAACTATAACCAGCGTCAGATAAGATATTCAAATATGCATGCTGTCTTAGACACACGAATACTCCTGCTAAAAACAGAAATATTATTATATTTTTTTATTTATATATATTATTATATTTTTTTTCGACTGGTTCTTTCACGGTTAGATCTATCAATGTTATAAAAACCACTTTGGAACGTTTCGAAGGGTATCTACAAATAATTGTACAATTAATAGATCCAACCAACCATTAATTTTATCGAGCGTTCCCGAAAGATACAGTAAATAAAATAAAATTGGAAAAAAAATCAACGTGGATAATCGAAATTCTAAGGGACATGTTATGATAATTATATATTTTTTAATAATTAATGTGTTGTTTACTACTTGGATTGCATAATTTTTAATTAGTTTAAGTGAAATTGTTTTTTTTACTTATTTAATAGCATGAAAACAATCGCTTTATAAATATTTATTAGTGCGTGTAGTTTTTGTGACGCATTGTTTACATGTGTATGGTGTAGTTAAGTTATTTAAATTGCATGAATACTTAGCTTTCGATATTGTACTTATTTATATATGGTGTGACGCAATGATCATTATGTTAGTCTGATGCGCAATTGTGCCGGGTTCGACTCCCGGCAGCAGTATCATTGAAAATTGTGTCTGTTCTAGGTATGGGCGTTTTTTTACTTGCGTTTTGTGTATGTCCATACTGCTGTCGTTAAGCTGTAATGCCGTTATTTACCAAAACCACTTTTCAAGTTATGGTAAAAAAGAAGAATGCATTTTTTTTTAAATGTCCTGCTTTTAAACTATACGTCATGTGCAAGAGTTTGAGGCATCAATAATAGATATAATAGAGCACTTTGTGTCACATAAATAGTGAAACTTCTAATTCGTATTTTACTCATTACGGAAACCTCGAAATGACGAAATTGGCTAACCATTGGATTATATTTTAGCTTAAGAACAGCAGCATACATACGTCTCCTCCTCGCTCTGGGAATCCTAGTATGTGAGGATAAGATTGTAGGCTGGAGACAGTTTAATTAAAAATAACGTATTCATTCATTCATTTTGTGTTGTTCTAGATTATTCACATTATGATTTTAACTGTATTTGTGTACGTGTTTGGATTGTCCCGTGTTTGTTGTAATAATACGTTCTTTGTTTGATGCACCTACATGTTGGTCGCTATTATCGATGTGTAAGATGATGATGTGTTTGTCACCTCGATCTGGGTTTATCGTTTGATCAATTCAATATTTCTATTCAATAATTCAATATTTCTATAATTCTTAATACTCCAAGGGGAGTTTTCTTTGCCGGGCACACACATAGCGAGGCGACCATCATAGTCCTCAGGAGTAGTGACGCATCCGTATACAACCTCAAACGGAACTTC
>DWKL01004658.1:0-10428 GCA_018249415.1 Phareas burnsi
TGAGACTTTTCGGAGAACTCTTAGGCATATAGATTTACCCATGATGTTTCCTATATGGTTAATAGTTTGACTGCGGCGCTAATATTCGAAACGATCCAGCCGTGCGGCTCGAAACAGTACAGGCGAGTTATTTTGCCAGAGCGGGACAACGAGCGGCGTCGTCGTCCCGCTCTGGCGTAGCGCCCGCGGCGACGCAGCGGGTGTGTTAGGCCGCGGTGTTGCGTAGGTTTAAATGCAGCACGCCGAAAGCGCGCGAGCCGCGCGGGCGGCCACCGGCCGCGCGCGACAGGTGCGTGCACCGCAGTCGACGGGTTAATGACCCGACGGTAATATGATTTTCGCTTTCACCGTTCACAATTCGAACGGGCGTGCTTTTTGCATCTGTTCTTTAAATTACAAAATTAAATATTGAACTATAGACATGAAAAAATTAACGTATATTATATTGTATTGTAGCAAATAAAGATAATTAATATGTATGGATATGTCAAATCGAATCGACGAATAAATAATGTCAAGTTCGACCGGACGAGTTCACGAGTGGTAGCGTTGGAGTGAAATCGCTGCAATTTTCCTGTCCCACGTTTGAGGTTTCGTAAAGTCAAGCACGAGGACGATTTAACCGTCCGATGCGCGCGATCGTGACGGCGTCGCCGGCGATCGACGCTTACGACCGAGCGTCGAAGCTCCAGAACGACAGACCGCATTGCGGCTTCAGGCGGAACGCCACGCGGCGCCGGCCGTTGTCGATGCCGGGAGCGAGGCGAGGTCCGGCGGCGGGCGGCTAGTCGAAGGCCGGCACCGGCGCGGGCGGCGCGGCGGGCGACGCGGCGGGCGACGCGGCGGCCGCGGCCGGCATGGGCGGGAAGTGGCGCGGGTCGCGCAGGTCGAAGGCGCCGCGCGGCGGCGAGCCCGCCAGCGCCGCGCCCAGCTCGCGCGCGCGTCCCGACTCTGCGCACGCCTCGCGCTCAGCCGCCGTCCCGCGTGCGCACGCTCCAATTAGACCACCGAGTGCCCTCCTAGCGCGCCGCCCCGCGGCGGACTCGCGCGGCCGACTCGAATCGGATTGTATGCTTAGATATCATTGAGAGTGCTACTTTCAAAAATGCTATGGAAGGTCGAATCGAGTGGTCTAAATGATTTACGCACACCGCACATCGATATTGAGTCACTTCTTAAGTTAAAATATCCACAAAAATATAATCAATTTTAATGTATTATCGGAAATCGAACTACTGAAGTAATTTCTGTACCCCATGTAGAAAACGTATAAAATATATTACGATTACGATACTATTTAATTACCGCAGTACGTATACTTCAAAACTTATTTTTTCTTTACGAATCCCATTATTTTTGAGGATCAGTGAACTTAAAAGTGAGCGTTCGGACGCAAAATGTTCCGTGCGTTCAATGTTATCATTTATAAAAAAAACTTACACTAAAATACATTTAAAGTATAATAAAATGATTACAACATTACATATTCAGGTAACATCGATCGCCACACATGAGATCACCAGAAAACGGGCGAGCATTTAAAAGCATTCAAAACGGTCCAAAAGGCTCGCCGCGCGCGGACGCAGCTCGGGGCGGTTCGCGGCGACGCGCCCGCGGGACGGCGGCGCGGCGGCGCGGCGCGGCGCTCACTCCGCCGACTCCGCCTCTGACACTTAGCACCACATTCCGACCGTCAGTATACTTACGCTCGTGTGCGTCGCCGCTCGCTAAGCTAGGGACTACTCTCGGTACGGGTTCGATGCGAGGGGGTCGCCTACCCGCCGGTATGGGACCGACGGGATCGGGACCTCCGCCGAGTGGTCGCCGGGCGAGCGAGACCGGACGGGAGGAGGGGCGGGAGCGGACGAGGGTACCCGCGGGACCCTAACCTCTCCTAGTTCCTAGTTCCGGCGAAGGACGAGCTTTCCGGATCGGCGTCGGCGACGCGGGGACGGGCGGCGGGACCGAAGCGGGACGAGGGAGCGAAGCGGGGGACCGAGGGGGAATCGCGGGGCGAAGTGAGGGGGTACCTGTCATGGTGTCCGGCGGCTGGCCGCGCAGCGCGCCCGCGTAACTGCAGCCCGGCGCGGCTGCGGGGAACCACAAGTGAGCGCCCGCCCGCGCGCGCTCCCGCGGCCTCCGCGAGTCGCGCGGTGCGATGCGAGCGATAGCGATCGCCGAACCTAGCTACTTGCGCCGGGCGCGATGGAAGTCAGAGAATGTCTCGCTCCTATGGCCCCTGTGCTAGTCATATGTCCTAATATTTCTAAACGCAGGACAGAAGTTACACACGCTGGATTGAAACGTATTCTATGTTTTGAATGACGAACTGAACCACGAGCGGCCATCGTAATTAATGAAACATACATTTGACATATTTAAAAATATATATACACTTTGTTCAAAATACGTGCAATATTGTGAAAAGTTTCTTTAAAAACGCAGTTTGTCTTAAAGAAAATCTACTGTAATACTATCTAGCAGGATCGGTTAAACTTCAGGGCGACGACGCTCATCCATCGATCTGATCAACGATAGGGTTTGAGGTAATTTCTTCTGCTGTTAAATCCGTTTAAAATCTACTAGATCATTAAATTGTTTAACTATTCGATCACAACGGAGATTATGAATCAATGAACGTTCATGTCTATAGCTGGAGCGACACGGAATTGATGAAATTCGTATTCGTGTATATTGAGCTGTCTGTACGCTTATGAAATGCATGTGTGTGCAACGAGGCATTCTCTGCTAGCGCGCGCCGACGTGTGCGTGTGGGGGGCGGGCGACGGGCGCGGGCGCGGGCGGGCGCGGTTGCTCCGAGCATCGTACATACTATATCATATATCTACTGGATAAAATAATTTAATGCATATATATATACACCTACATACACATACGTACATAAACATTAAATAAAATCGAGCCGAGGGCATGAGAGGACACTTTCACTAACGTTACATAGAGACGACTGTAATACATACACTACACGATTCGATCGAATGATTATGTACATACTTATATACGTTTCAATGTAGGTTTGAATGATTCGATAAATTGGGTGAATATTGTCGAGATAATGACTAGAAGTGGAGCTCGAAACGATAAAACGGCAAGCGATGGAGTGCGGAACCGCGGGGCCACGAGTCGACGTCACGATCGAGAGCGGGGGGAGGGGGGTCGGCGGGATCGGGAAGTGGCGGGGGCGTGGGGCGGCGCGCCCGGCTGTGCGGCGGCAGGGGGCGCGGGCGCCGCCAGCGGCTCGAGGCGTAGTGAGCCGTTGCTACTGAACGTTGGAGGCGCCCGTGCGTGGTTCTACTCGACTGACTAGTCGTGTTTGAGCACTTTAAAAAGATTTGTCAGGAAATGGATACATCAAAAAAAATTTCAAGACAGAGAATTCAACGATATGATTTTAGTTCGTGAATGAATTCGTCAACAATGATCACGTGATGCTGAAACTATTATACTTCAAATTAAAATTATATATTAATAATATTACTTGCATCGAGATGGAATCGATCCGTATCGCTGAACATTAACGGTTCGATCGCCGCGCAGACGATCTCTTCGCTCCACGAATGTGTTCTACGTGCAATATCGCAGTTGCATACTCTTACTCCGGTCGCAATGCACCTTCACTGAATGATTGTTAAACAAATGTTACTGCTCACGTTATTTCTTGAAACGCTTAAACCCGTCAAATCTTTAAAGCTAAATGCGAGGAACCGTATCGGGGAGAGAAGAGATCGAGAGTGGCGTGAGGCGGGGGACGCGTGGGGAGCGCATGAGAGGCGGTCGGAGGGGGCTGAGGGGGGCGTACCGTCGTGGGGCGCGAGCGGCACGTGCGGCGCCGCGGCGGGCAGCAAGCGGTGCTGCTTGAGCAGCACGCAGTCGCCGCCGTCGTGCGCGTCCAGCGCGTACACGTACAACTCGCCCGCCGAGGTGGCCACCAGCAGCCGCGGCGCGCGCGCCACGCTGCGGACAGTCCCGACCGACCCGATTATGCCCGGTTCTGCCCGAGCGAGGCTCGACCGATACTTGTCGAAGCCACCCGAGGCTCTCGCATAGTCGAGGACTATCGGTCGCAGTCCGCTCTCGCAAGGAGTTAAAAATACGAAATACTTCTCAACATTCGAAGTGCTATATTACGGACTCTCGAAGTTAAAAATTACGTTAAGCATACGTATCGGTCATTTATCTTAACGTAAACAAAGTTATGACTAAGATTATATAAAAAACAATATGAATGTTATAAAAACGTAGTATCCAAGTTTTGTATTTGACCCGTTCTCGCGCCCTCCTCCCGCCGTCCTCCCGCTGCATGTTACTCTACGAGTCCGTGGGACGGAGTGCGCGCTCGTGTTAAAATTTCACTCTCATGGTTTCCTCTTCCTTTCCTCAATAAGCATAACTTCAAGAGGCAGACGGTATATAACAGTGAATACTAAATTACCGTTCCAAATCACGTTTGGCTTTATTCGTTTGCTTTCGTTTGGATAAATTTTTTTGAACATGCAGTGTGCGGAGAGCCGACCGCTTAAAGCACTGCGTTTATAATTTATTCTCTTTCGCACCTAGCGGACATTTTATTTTACAAAATGGACCCTCCAGCATCCTCCGTACTCTCCGGGCCTCGCTCTAAACGACCGGGTATGTTATTCCCGCGATTTAGAAATTTCCCCTCGAGTAACAGTAGCAACAGTACAGCAGCTATAGCCACGGAAAACTTATTGTAATTACCCTCTGGAAATTAATTTGAATTTAACATAGAAAGCTTTAATTATATTATACTTTACTCGAGTAACCACAGGCTACGTGGCGGCAACGCCTCTTGGATGATAAAGTTTTGCGCATCTTATTTTATTTTCCATATGTTAAAAAAAAAACCTAAAAAACAATAATGATAGTGTAGTAGTATTTACGTACTTGGTGACGGCGGCGACGGCGCGCACGTGCGCGTGCGGCAGGCGCGCGGCGGCGAAGGCGCGGCCCTGCGCCAGCACGTCCGCCACGTGCGCCGGCAGCAGCCCCGCGCCCGCCACCACGGCCTGCGACAGCCACTCCATCCAGCCCGCGCCCTCCGCCTCGCCCGAGCCCGCCGCCGCCTCCGCGCCCGCGCCCGCCGCCGCGCCCGTGCCCGCGCCCGCGCCGCTCGTGCCGCTCGCCTCCTGCCGGTCGCGGCCGGTTCGTTGAGTGAGCTTTATATGTACACAACTGCCGGATTTAAATATCTCCCAAGGACGTTTCTTCTATAGTATATTTTTGGAAGTAATTATTTTCCGACTTCGTGATAATCATCATCATCATCACCATCATCATGAAAGCATTCATGTCCCATTGCTGAGCACGGATCTCCTTTCAGAATGAGAAGTCTTACAGACCATAGTTCACCACGCTGGCCAAATGCGGATTGGTAAACTTAACACACCTTCGAGAAAGAACTCTCAGATGTCTAGGTTTTGCTCACAATGTTTTCCTTCACCGCTAAAGCGAGTGACAATTAATTTCTAATACGCAGATAACTTCAAAAAATCAGAGGTGCATGTGGGTTCGAACCCCGGCCTCCCAGTATGAGAGACCGGAATCTTAAACGCTAGGCTATCACTGCTTACCGTGATAATATCAGTTCGATAATATCACTTCTATACGATTCACTAAGTTCACGGGCACACTTCAAATTCGACATCGATCGCGCGTCGAGCGAGCCTGGAGCGGCGTACCTGCAGCCGGAACACGTGCACGGTCTCGGTGTTGGAGGTGGCGGCGAGGTAGAGGCCGCAGGCGCTGAAGGCGAGGCAGGCGATGGACACGCAGCGCTTCATGCCTCGCCGGAACTCGTAGAGGCGCGCGCGCTCGGGCACGGCGAACACGCGGATGACGGTGCCGCGCTCCGACGCCGTGGCCAGCCGCCGCCCGCACATGGACCACGCCAGCGCCGCCAGCGGGCTGTCGTGCGCGCTGATCACGCACTTCGCGTTCTGCAACCGCGACCGGTCAGCGACACGATCGTTAGTCCGCTCGACGACGTACGGTGAATTCGGGCGATCATTGTCGTACATTAATAGCTATTTTTTATGTATTACTCTCGCTTGTAAGGTGGAACGAAACAGATTCACTTTTTTGAGACATTCCATCTCGTCATTTGGAGTAACGACGCAGACAATACTCCAGTTCTATATGGACGCGGTATCAGATGTCCACGGGCGCCAGCGACCGCCGAGTTCATATCGAGCGAGCTTCGTTCTCGTTTGCTACTTGTACAAAGGGAATCCCCGAGTAGACTATTGCTAATACTGGCTTATCACAATAAAATATCAATCGAAGAGGTGCTCCCCTCCCCCCGCACACCGCGACGAATTCACAGATTCGTTAGCATACAGATATATAACTTATTAGAAATATATTATTTTACTACATCTGTGATATTTGCATTCCGTGGATATATTTATGTAACAAACTCCGAATGAGATAAGAGATCGAAATCGGTCAAACTCGTCGCTAACTCTGAAGGCCAGCTACTGCGTTTAACGTAGAACCGTGAGTGCGTACCAAGTGAACCGCGTCGAAGATCTGCACCTCGCCGACGGCGCTGGAGCCGGGGTAGGCCACGTAGCAGTGCTCCACGCACGGCGACAGCGCGCACAGCCCGCGCGGGTTGGGCGGCGTGTCGCGGATCGTGTGCAGGATCTTCATGTCGCGGATGTTGTGCACGTGCAGCGACTCCTCCAGGCACACGATCAGTCGCTGCGGGAAGCGGGATGCGACCGTCAACTACCGTCCCGCTGCCGGCCGCGGGTCTCGGCCCAGCGCGCCGGCCGACGGCGGATCGGTACAACCTTCGAAAATTTTATGGAGAACTCACAAGCATATAAATTTCCTTACGACGTTATCCTTCATCACTGAAGTGTTTGTTTAATACGCACGATGCGAACATACGTACGTTTGACGACTACCGACTCGACTTCCATTTACTTTATTACATATCGGGAAACAATAGTACTTCAGAGTGAACAGTCGGTCGCAAAGCATGAACGTGATAAAGCAATGGGGCGGACTCACGGATCGGTTGAGCTTGACCGCGAGGATCGTGTTACTGTAGCTGTAGTTGCATATCTCCGTGCCCTTCTTGTAGTGGCACACTATCAGCTTCCTGCAATTGTCGACACGTGGCGTTACAACCTCGCTCAATAAAATACATAACGTAGATTTATTAAGTATACTATTATAAAATTGCGCTATTGAACATAAAGTGGAATCGGACCCGCGTCGGGGCCTCGACGCGCGCCCTTCACCCGTCGCGGAATCTCTGCGAGGACCTGATGATGTGTTTCCCGTTGTAAAGTAGGTGAGCAATTAACGCACGTTGGAATTAGAAACATTCCTTAAACGTCGATGGAGGCGTGAAACCGCTGCGCTCGAGCGCATGAGCTACCGCCGCCGCCCGCGCTCGCCTCGCTCGCCCGCGGCGGACGCACGGGACGCGTATGTCGGCAATGTATCGATGGTACTATAATGATATATCGTTGTAATAGTTTTCCGATGTCTTTCAAATTCTAACATGAAATCACAAATGTCTTTATCTTAGACTAGTTTTTGCTCTCGACTTCGTCCGCGTGGTGGGCAACATCTGCCACTATAGTGAGCACAGTGTAACAACGAAGAGTTTATATGATGCGTGCTAAATAAAATATTGCTTTTATTGTTCAGGGATAGTGTAGCTTGTCATTGGTGAACAAAAGTTTAAAATTGGCATCATAGCTATATTACCCCCTAGATTTATCTTCGTCATCAAACTTACTATTGTGCCACCGCCTGGGCACGTGCCTCGAATTTAGGTCACAGTCTAACACTCTGGCTAAGGGCGGATTAGTAAATTTCATAATCTATGGAAAATTTGTTGACAATTCGCAGGTATGAGCGGCCCGGTCGGCTCAACTAAGTACCTGGTTGGAATGCGACCCCCTTCCCGTTCCCCGCCCAAACCCCGGGTTCGCCCGATTTGACCAAGCACCGATACCGTCTATATTATTTACAATTTATTATAGGTTATTTTCTCATTGTTATAATAATAAGTGTTGTGCGCAGAGACCGCCTCCGCCGCCGCGACCGAAATAAACGTATGATACTTGTTTATTACACTCCTAAATTTCAGTAGAATTTTTTTTTTGACTCTCTTATTACTTCGTCCTGTCTGTCTGTTCGTATTCGTTCGTTACAGCCACTTTACTTGAAAACTATTGCAACTATATAGATGATCGAGAGATTAAACCTTAATGTACCATATGAATTCTCACGGCATCTTAAACATTCCACATGCATTCGAGTAGAACCAACTTCTTTAAGTATTCACCTCTACCAAGAGTTTGTGCCGCATATCACTGAGTATGTACATCGGTCCAAGACATTTATAACGACACCAGGCTCAGCCAGAAAAAGGAATTGTTCTCGTATTTATTAATATTTATATATTTTTTCCTATTTTATTGTTGTTTTATATACATTATTATTTGTATTGTTAATTAAAGCAGTAACACGTCTGCAATAAGAGAATATCGAATACGCCTTAAAACCGGATATCCTGTGGTACTTGTTGGTTTTAATGTTATAATGTAAATGTTTGTGCGTAAAGCTATCGGTGTGTCTAAATAAATGACTGCAATTGATTTTAATGCAATTAAATAACGTAAATTATCAAGAAAAGAAAGACTACACTTCCACACGTGCACCATGGGGCTAATAAAAACCCGTGCACATAAGCATGTGAAAAACCTGTGGATAGATCTTCGAAAATGATATGTCTTTTTCTAAATGAATTTTATATTTACGTAACAGTCGATCAGACATGTACTTCTAAAGTCATAAAAATAATACCACGCCCCCATCCCTCCTCTTCTGAAGAAATAGTAAAACTTAAAAACCGCTTTCAGTGAAAATATATATATATTGCCTAGTATCTGTGATATGGGATATTTTTGGTCACGTGTTATTTGGAGTTTAGCGACCGCAACCGAAACCTCACTCTTCACAACAGCTCCGAGACGTGCCATGAAATAAAAACCTAGTTTTGTCGTTTAAATATTTCATTCTACTTATTATTAACTTTGAACTTAAACATGGACATTCGTCTCGACCGCGGGCGCCACGCTCGCTTGGCTTCTTTTTATCGTTTCATTAATGTATCATATGTATATGTAGTCAATATGTACAATAGCGGAAATCGGTCCGGTTGGGAAAGGACCTGCAAGTACATATGTCACAAAATATATTATTCTACTAGGGCCATTTCTGATCATCTTATTAGTAGATGAATGCAAGTTACGTGTGGTCACCGGCGCGGCGCACCGACTGCGTGCTTCGATCGATGTGTATAATGTCTATCGGAAGTAGCGAGTCGAACGGGCTGCGGCGGGCCGCTCGCCGCCGAACTCTGCGTGAGCTCGCAAGGGTCAAACTAAATACTCTTAATGTTATTATTGCAAACATTTTACATACATACTGAATATTAATTGATTGTATTTAACAAAAAATATACAAAAATACATATTATACACGTGATCGCAATGGATATTGTACTTACGTACACTTATTCATTACATAGTTTTAAGTATTGAACCATATCTGGCGACAGGCTGTGCGAATGGCTCGAGAGTGAAGTGAGGCGGCGGCGCGTGGCGCGGAGCGCGGGGCGCGGGGCGCGGGGCTCCGCGCTCGCGGAGCGCGAATGTAGTCCTAATTGATTACAACTCCAGTACTTGATATGCATCGCGTTGTAAAAATAGGCTGATTTGTATGGTTCATAAATTTCACAGAGTAATATCGTCCACCGTATGTTCTCGCAACTGCGACGCTGCGGCGACAGGTTAGGCCGCAGTGGACTGTGGAATATTATTACGATCGCATGCCCCACCGCCGCAGCTGTTGCATTGGCTGTGACGTGAACGCTAGTTAATTTTCCTTCGTATCGTATATGAGATATAAAGACAATTAAGAATATTCATAACTTTAGTCAAACTTTACACCTTTTACAGTTTTAACACAAAAATGATAGTATGAGTCTGATAACAGTACA
This sequence comes from Phareas burnsi, assembly GCA_018249415.1. Lineage (NCBI taxonomy): Eukaryota > Metazoa > Arthropoda > Insecta > Lepidoptera > Hesperiidae > Phareas > Phareas burnsi. The sequence goes on from DWKL01004658.1 coordinate 10,070, forward strand.
AGTCACTTATTAAAAGGTTGTTTTATGCACTATATGGTAAAACAAAAATTCTCTGCAACTTTATTTATTCCTAAAAAAAATGTTTACGGTAAGAATTTATAAGTGATTTCGGAGGTTTACAGTTTTATTCTGAGAGTTAGTTATTTAAAATAGGATTATTTTTAACGAGAGTCAAGTATTAAGTAATTTTATGTTTAAACATGACGGGAGATGTTACTTCGATATATCATAAATTTTAAATTACATTAATGAATATTCTAAAACGTTTAAATTAAACAATGGATTTTAAAATATCAAAAATATAAAGATACTACGTTTGTCATAATAAAAAATGTAATATATAATTTATTACAATAGTC
>DWKL01004659.1:0-10428 GCA_018249415.1 Phareas burnsi
TTATTCGGCACTAAAACTCAAAAACCAGTTTTAGAATTGTCATTTGTGTGTTGATCCGGAAATAATATATTGGAAACGGCTAAATTAATAATAAGTGAGTATTGTGACGTTACAGTCGTGTAAAAGATTTGCAGGGAGGCGCTTTAGAATGGAGTGGCACTATTTCGTAAACTAGAAAATATTTTGGTTTAAAGCAAAAAGTGGTAGATAATTGAGGGTGGGGGAAGTAGTGGGCGAAAGTCGTAAACAAAATTGTAATCATTAACATTGCAGATATTTAACTTTACATTATATACATGTTACTTTATATACTTTTAAATCAAAATAAAGAATGTTTTGCTATATGGTCCATGTGATATTAAGGATATTATGTCAGAATGCAAATTATTTAAAACCACTTGTAATTTTAACACGTTTTCCTCGATTTCTTTACAAAACCACATATGGTACTATTACATGAATGTATGAATATAAATGTTTTTTTTGTCTATTTCAAATAAGGTCACGCTAACACTGGCCCACGGAACGTGTTATGTGATATGTAGGTAAACTGGATAGGTACAAAGTGTGGAAGACTGCGTGCGCAAAGAGAGTGTGACGACGCCTACCGCTTGCCCGCCTGCGCTTGCGCACACTTGTGCACTCGCCGTATAGCTTGGAATACAATTTGAAAATCATTTTAATAGTTTCTATATATTACTCTACCAAAAATACTTTTCATTTTCTTCAAACAGCTTTCCGTAAACAGTTTTATCAATCCAACGTTTAAACTAGAATCAATAAAAAGTAATTAAGTGTATGTATCAATAATAAATAAAATCCACATATACAAAGGCTTAGTGGCCGATTTGAACGCGGATTGGCCACTAATCCGTATTTCCACCAATCTGCATTAGAACAGCGTAGTGGAGTATGCTTCAGGCCTCACCAGCTGTGCGGTGAGACCCATGCGGAGCAATGTGACTTAAAAGGAGTTGCAACCACTAACTCCTATAACCTTACTAAACATTTTCAAACTCTCGAAAGTTCTGTCTTTATTTCATTTCTAAATGTAAATTTTGTCTCATGTTGTACTTAATTTACTTGTTATTAAAATATCGTGATATTGCTAACTATCGTGTGATTTAAATATTTAACTTTGATTCACAAATACAAGTAGATATAGGATTTCGTCGTAAGTGAATCTGGGAAAAATACCAATAACAGTTTTAATGACCGAAGTATACACAGGTATATAATATACACGTATTTAAGTAGTAAATTTATTTCCAAAAGCTATTATGGGCAAGATGATATATTTTGTTTGTTAAAAAACTGTTTAAAATTTGGTAGACCCGTTCGCGGTGGTGGTTTGGAAGGCTCCACCACTACACCTATATCTGCCTTATCACAGCAGTGTTATATTTTGCTGTTCTAGTGTGAATAGTGTAGTAAGGGTGATTAAAACGGGGCGTTTCAATTCAGTGCTCAGGGGTGGCAACACATTAGTAGCCGTCCTCAGATTGGAGTTTGGTCCTGTTTGGGATTGTTTACAGATGTGTATAGGCGGCAGTGGCCATCAGATGGATTGAATTCTCCTTTACTAAAGTTATCTTTTGAAAGAAGTCATTTTAAGAAAACGTAGCTGGCAGGTAGTTATTGTCTGTAAAACCAATACTTATGCTACATTTATGACTAAATCCAAGGATATAGACATTTAATATAATGTTTTTTTTTAATGTTAATTTCACACGCAAGCGGGGGGAACCACGGGCGAACAGCTAGTTGTTTTATCGCTTATCAATATTTGCAATACTCAGTGCGTCGATAAATCATTGCGGTGCGTCCGGCTGTCTGTCTGTCCGCATATCATAATAGACGTAACGATTTCTAAAGCTGTTACGTTGGAGGCAGTTTTCATAATATTGACATCGATTACCGTTAACGGTTCTATTCGCAGTGTAAATAGAACGGAATAAAAACAAAAAACGTATTTACGCATATTCACGATTAAATAGCTTTGTATTCTTTATACATAGCCATTCCTTAATAGGATATAATATAACTGAATAATATATATAACTGAATACTATGTGGAATACTTATAACTGAATAATACTATTTTTTGCGTGTTGATTGTTTTGTTATCTAAGTCTGTCTATCTAAGTCATCATCAGCTTGTTACGGTCCCACTGCATGGGCATGGGCTTCCGTTCAGCGTGAAATGGACTAGATCATATCGCCCACGCTGGCCAAGTGTGGATTGGTAGACTTCACACATCTTCGAGAATTTCACAGATAATTCTTAGATGCATAGGTTTGCTCATGATGTTTATCTTCATTGTTAAATGATAAATAATTTCTAATATGCACATAATTTCAAAAAATTAGAGGTGCGTGCGGAATTCGAACCCCAGACATTCAGCTTGAGAGGCTGGAATCTTAATCACTAGGCTATCACTGCTGCTTTTGTTTCATAGCAGTAATAAAAATCTAACTCCAATATGTTGCTTTACAGCTGACCAATAGACAAGCTTGTTTGACATGATACGTTACACTTTAACATTTAATTTACGTAATTAGATATTTTATTATGAATGATGGTCAGGGCCTGGCTGTTTCGTATTCCAGAATAAGTTACAATTAAAAATAATTGCATTTTTATCCATATGCCGTCCGCGATGGCCACACAGCCACTGAGCGACATCGAATGTAGTGAAGAGTGCGCCTTTGCAAAGACCATGGTATTATATAAAGGTAAAACACACCACGACTCGGCGTCGGCGCTCGCCATCGCGCGGTCCGGGCCGTCGCGTGACTCATCTCGCCTGTCACTCTCGCGGTGCTAATTTCACGGGCCCTGCTCCGGCTCCGCTCCCCGTTGATGATTTTAGGCTTTTTTTTTGTACTCTCGCTTATATATCAGTTCCATAGTTCTCGATGATCGTTACAGTGGATCTTGAAAGTAATGCTTTACGGTTTTTAAAATAATGAAAATTATAGTAAAGGTGTTGTTTTATGATTTTCGTTTTTATCCTTTAATTTTATTCGATATAAAGGCCACGTGATAAGACAATACATAACAATTCTCGAAGTCTACGATGTTAAACAAGATAAGCATATATACTTTGATAAACCCGGGAAAAGTGTTAATGTATTCAGTAAATCCTTTTAGATATGTGTTGCTTAAAAAAATGTCAAGCCCTTTTCTTACCAATGCGATTTACGCTGGTACATTTTAAGATGAAATCGTGTTTCCAAGAAGATCAGATCAGTAGCGAGTAATTGACCGTAAAACTATGCAATAAATGTCACCATGCTGCTCATCAACTGTGTTGGTGCCATTATAACGAGAAAGATTGCGACTGACGCTAATTTATGCAAACATTATCATCTATCGACTAGAAACTAGTATTATATTTACCTAAACGTACAAACACAGACATGATGTTCGTAAAATAGCTCTTTCGGGGCTATTTAATAAGATGAAATATATTTTCATAGATATTATTTTTTATTTTGCGATGTTTTGTTTTCGCGGGCAAACAATGCAGCATATGTGCGGTAAGAGATAAACAAGCTATGCACGCGCACGTATGCCGCGACCCTTGCGAGACTAAATCTACTAATAGGCTACGCGAGATGACATTACGTTCTGTTCTCTGAAATGTGAATAAGTATTTTATTCATTTTTGTCAACTTACGACAAATACGGAAAAGGGAACTTGCAATATTAACGTAATAATTAATCAACGTAATAATTAAATATAACATCAATCAATTAAATTTTCTTAACGGCTCCCGCTATAGCCGCGACCATAACGAAGCCAGGGCAGTGTAAAAGACGCGTTTTGGCGGCATACTCGATTCAGCAGACTCGAGACTAAGTTGTAGAGTCGTCGGCAGTGCTCGCGCGCCCCCTCTGCCACCCGGTCGCATACCGGTCGAGGCAAATTGCACGGCCCCAACGAACTCATGGTCCCCGATTTCTTATAACCTCCGCGATCCCTAACGAACTTTCTTTTATTTATGTTTGTTTCCTTTCTTTACCAGAACTTGTGCAAAAATTGTGGTTCGTGTTAATATGTGTTGATTGTGTGGTGGTGATTGATCGAGGCGCGGCTGGACATATTTCGTTTGTTTTACGTGAGTTTTATCTTTCTGCAAAAATAAACAATAATTATATGAGTATTCAATTATTAAAGCTTACTCTATATATTTTTATAACTTTTTCTAGTAAATAAAAAGTTATCACAAAGGAGTCTAAAGCAGTTCGAATGTGATGAATTAAACATGAGCTGTAATGAAATTTACATTTTGAAATTCACGTTTGATAATTCTGGACATTATTTTTATCAGTTGTTAATTTTTACGTTCATTATGTTTTTTTTTTAATATTTGAAACGTCATTTCGTTTCATTTAAGTTTATCGCAAATTAAAATGAATTTTTTTATCGCTTTCAGGTAACTTTTGTTGTAGATATGAAGTTACGTCTTAGATTTTTATTAAATCAACATTACTAAACGCTGCCCTTTTCCGTTCATATTTATATTCTGAAAAAAGCTAATAATATATTTCGTTCTGATATCTATATTCAAGTAAAGGAAAATGTAAGTGTGTATAAATTTAAAATACCGCGAGCATAACTAATGAGAGTAAAATAATTATCTCAGCTGAACGGACGCTAACGTTTATTTAGAAAGTTTATAGCGACGTCGTTATAACTACGAGTAAATATATTTAAATTATTTCTGTTATAAACAGAAAATATTGTCTAATACAAATTGATCTCGTTAATTTCTAAAGTGATTTATGATCGTAATAACAAAAATAACATACATAGTTTATTGTACAATAATAAAAAATACAAGAATTATTATTATGTAGAAAACGTTACAAAAATGTGGAGAGTGGATAAAAGTAACCTAAATATTAATGCTACGTATTATTAAAATGAATATAGCCGTACTAGCAAGCCTGTGTTGAACGCGAGGTTTGAGATTTGTGTAAAAGTTTGAATGTTTAGTTCCAATTAGAAATACAATGCAATTTATATGTTTTTAAAATATTTTTTTATAACTTATTTAGTATTTCATTCGGAAAAGAAATAATTTTAAAATATTTATTTTATATATGACCTAAGTGGTCATGCGGTGTGTCGTTATAACAAAACATTGTTTCAATATATTCATTTATACTCGACATGATAAACGTCTATTACATGGGATATATAATGCTCATTTTACGCTATGATTGAAATTGGAGATAAGCGGGAGATGAATTCAAATGTGGCAGAGGGAAAGTGGACGCGGCGGAGCGAGAGTCCACTCGATTAATTCACCACCAACAGCCTCGTAAACAGAGTACTTTATTTTTTCATTTTAATCCCTTTGCCCTCTTGAAGCTAATAGTAAGAAGATATTTCTATTTTTACCACCAATCACTTACCTATAAGCAGAATACTAAACTGATATAACAATAACAGATTTTTTTTTGTCTGTTTTGAGTAAGAGAAATTTAAAATCAATATGTTTGTAGTATGAAAGTAGGTGTAGCGGCAGTGCCTCCAGAGTCAAACCACGAAGGGTTCTACCGTTTATTTCAGAACAACAATTTTTACTGCTATTAAGCATATACCGTTATGAGAAACATGTTACTTCTGGTTCGTCTTACACTTTGAACAATTTTTGCTGGGTACAAACAGTATAAGTCTTATGTAGGTCACGCCTTTAATTATCATACGGAGTAAACGCAAATATAACTTTAAATCTCTATACATATTTTTTATATGAATCCGCTAAAGACACGGCTTCGTAATCCTTGCCGACGCGCCGCTCCCATCCCACGGGTTGTCTAACAACCGCCGTAGTGTTGAATTACAAAATTTCAAACTTTTATAACGTTATAGCATTAGGCCGAGCTCTCTAACTGCAAAATCAGCTATCATGATATTCCCGCGCTGGGGTCCTCTCGACCGCGATTTCTTCTGTTAGTTCTCAGAGTTTTTGTAATTTTGCTCAGAAAAACGACGACTCTATTTCCTTTTTAGTTCCAGCATTGAATTTTAAGTAAGGTGCATTTAGGTCGGACAAAGTTTAGTTTCACATATTCACAGAGGAGTAATTTTATACGAATATGGTGGTTCCTTCCGCTCGGGCCAACTTTACTGGATTCTAGTTCATGTAAATCAGTTTTACATTTAATTAGCTGCCGTTCGTATTCCATTTGTGCTAATCACTTCATATATAGTTAAATTTATATAGGTACTAAAGAAAACACTAAATTATTAAATAAAATTTATCTGATATATTTTTTTTAGTATATATTTCGTATATGTATATTATTTCTAAGAGACACGACCGAAGTGTAAGCAATTTTGTTTCTCCAGATTCTTAGATATATTTCTCTTATGTTCCTCCTCCTCTCAGTCACTGACGTTACATTATCGTCATAATGACATTAATGATGATATTGTATTGTTATTCGCCGATATTGATTGCACTATTGATCTTAAGCTATATAAAATTCACTGCACTTAGTTGACAAGAGTATCTATTCAAAGGAAATTTAAACGGTTAGCAATATATTAAAGCAACATTTCTTTGATTAACTTCGCGTCATGTGTGTATGTGCGGCACGCGGGGCCGGGCGTCGATGGCGGCAGTTTACGAAGCTGGTGGACGAGATATATTGCCACTTCGGAGTGAAATGCGATACAGCGCTAAGCTGTAAAGTGATATCCCGTTTTAATTAAATATTACTTTCAAATGCTCTAAGTTTTAAGGTCAAAGGTTTTAAGTTTATTTGGAACGTAACAACCAGCATATTTCTCATCCAACATATACAGCATAATACATATATCCAGCATATCGCTCATCTAACACAACGACGTAATTCCGTTCGCGCATTTTTAAGGAGAAACGTTAAACAGTTTCGAATTGTTAATATCGAAATATAAATAGTTGTAACAACGATTGATACTTGTTCAATAGACTGATCTTCCACAACGGCAACTTATGGAACGGCATATCAAAATCAACGTTAAGTCAGCTTCGATTTTTTTTATAATAACGTTGTCGTTATATTGGATGAGCGATATTAGTTTTGCCTTTTTAAGGGAGGCCTAAATTATGTTTCGAACACGGAGTACCTACCTCTATAATTGCGTTAGATACACTCGTGTGGAGTGCGGCGATCGCGTGCGTGCGCGTCGCGTGCCGCTCTCCGAATATGTTTTGTTGCGCTGAGAGTTATACAGACCGTGTATTGAAACCATTGTTCGATTTTATCTCACTGGAATATACAAGTTTTTTGTTTATTTGAAATAACTGAAATATTTGAAACGGCCGTTTCATTATATGCACAGAGATTTTGGTTAATGTCGTATCACTTATAAATGTATTATTTAGTGACTGTACAGATAATATAATTTACCACAAGGAAAGAGCAGCTTAATAAAACAGAATATAAGTATGTGGACAACAGAGATATCATCAGGCAACTATAAAATTGAGCCTCACATATTAAAAAAAACAACAAAAGTAAGGCTATAAATACGTATAATTATATTCGCCTATTTCGTTACCCAATTTCGTCACGGCATCGCGACATCTGGGGCCTGCCAGCTGTAGGTTATCAAATCAAAGAGCAAAAAATATACAACATCAATGCTACCGGAACTTTTATAAAAACCGTAAAGCGTGAAGTTTTTAACAGTTCACTTCTACTTTAACGATATATTTCAAGCAAGAATAAAGTTTATTTTGACTTATTTATTTAATTGTAGAAAATCAAAGAAAGAATTTTATGTTTACATATTTTTTGTGTAATGGGAGTAACCATGTTACCTACCGGATGTAAGGCGGTCACTGACGCTTATAGAAAACTGTAACCCATCGCAACCAACTCCATACAGTACGAAAGTTCTACTTAACTATTCCTGAGGACTATCTTGGAACCATGTGAAAAAGTGAATCTGTAATACAGCGGCGTTCTCTACCACTTTCAAGTCACAACCATTGCATATATCGGGCCATTTTTAAATTCTAATAATCAGTGGAATATTCACACTTTCCAGTGAAACACATCTGTCAATACAATATTACGTTGGCCCAGGTGGCGGTGACGGAAGCGCGTTGAAGTCTTTTGTTCTGCGGTTTATTATGCATGAATCCGCCGACGCTACTGCAGTGTTTTTGATGTTAAGTTATTTAATACACTATTTAAATTGCAAAAGCTAGAATAATGGATTTATATTTAATGTTTAATATTCTGGTAGTTATAAAAAACATGAGGTGTTGCCGATCAAAAAAAGCTAGTGAATTACATTACGTTTAACTTTGACTAGGTTTTAGTATTTAGAAAAAAAAAAGTGTAATATAAAAAATAAAACATTATTTATATAACAGACTTTTAAATTACAGATTTTCTTTATTACAGATATTAGTAAGAAGTTAAGTTATTAACTTTAATTATTTGAATATATAGCTGTATGTGGTTTACCTTTAACTTACAAACGCCCTTATTCTTATAGATATAAATCCGGATTGAAAGCTGGTCACGCATCCTTTTATAAAAAACATAATACTTTCCTAACGGATGCGACCAAAAAACGGTTGATTATATCAAAAGGATGGGCGCGTTAATTTTATTTCTATTCTTTTCTTTTTTCCCTTGGGATAATTCGTTAAGGGCGTTAGTCTACGCGGGGATTAGTAGATTACAGTAGATTTTAACACAGAGCGGATATTATTTTTGTTTTATTTGTTATATTTTCACTATTTTCCTGGCAAATTATTTAATATAAGAATAAAATAGGAACGTGTTGAAGAAATATGTATGATGCGATACTAAAATGAACTGCACGTTAGATTAAGCACCGCCGGCTCTTAGGCATGTGATATTTAAGGGTTTACGGCGCTTCCAGTAGAAATTTTTCATAAGGATTATTTTTGAGAAATAGTAGGTTGAGTGTGCCTCTCTTTAGTGTGTGGAGAGATCCATACACGGCAACGAAATCTATGTGGGTAGACTATATGCGGCCGCAATTATTTATGAAATCGAATTCTTCCTGTAATTTAACAGCAAATTTTAGTTCACGTTATAGTTTACTTATTTCAAGTGCTCGGTTGCGATCAGCCTAGAACAATGGCTTTGGAACAATAAGGAGCATGGCGCGGGGGCCACGGCTGGCGGCTGGCGGGCCGCATGCGCCGACGCAGAACAATGTACTTGACAATTGAGTAAATTGCCTTTGATGGAGCACGTGCGCTTTGCAGCTTAACATCGGCCAACAGACGACCGAGCAAGTAAACGAGTTTATCAGGTCAGGACGGTCCTGTATCTATATAATAGTGTAAATTATTCATACCAATCGTTGAAAAAAAGTAATGTGGGCGTAATAACAAAACACATAGAAATTAGATGGTAATATTTTAATCAATTTTTAAATTTACGTGATAATGTATGTTAGCAAAAACTTGACATACTGTTCATATACATATATATATTATATGTGTGTGTGTGTATGTATAGTTTTGTCTGCTATCTATGAATTACTTATATTTTAATCACTACATATAAAAATATGTCTGTAACGATACAGATGATATTCAAACTAAAAACACGAATGTGCTACTCGTCACAAAAACGAATCAATCACTACAGACAATACAATGAAATCACGTGACGAGTAAACATTAACACGGATGGAATAGAAAACGTGTAAATTTATATTTTGTTAACAGATTTTACGTGTTAAAGTTGCATTTTGCTCGGTTTGAATCGAATGAGAAGATTACAATAGAATTGGGTTCCACTTTAAAATTGTTAACTGCATTAAGAAATGCTTTACAGTCCAGTGATTCCGGACTTTAAGATTGTCACTCTTCTGGTAAAGAATATAACTAACAAGAACGCGTGAGAAATTCTAGAATTAATAGACGCTTATGGGGCTTATATCCAGCAATCCACGACGCTCATCTGAGTATAAAGTAAATATAATAATCGAGTTAAATAAATGTAATTTTTATCTCCAAGGAAATAAAGAAGAATATATGGTTAAACGACACGCCGTTACGAGATGCAATAACTGCAACAGCTATCGAAGCGGACTCGTAAAATGTGACGCACCTCCAGTATGACAATAACATACAATTGACGTTTACAACTTGATATAAATAAACTGTAACAATCGTATTGTCATGGAACATCTATATCGGCATTGGTACAGGTGATGAAAGTAAGCGGAAAGGTTTCTTCACCAAATATTAATAGAAATAATTGAATATTTTTGAAATTACATGTTCATTGGATGCGAACCCAAGTAATGAAATTCAGGTGAAATGTAAAATAAATAAATGAAGCGTCTGTAACCCCGCGGTTTGCGCAGACTGGAGGAGTGTCCAGCTTGGGACAGCCAGCGCCGTGTGCTCGTCGCTGCAGTGGGG
>DWKL01004660.1:0-10426 GCA_018249415.1 Phareas burnsi
CAACCGAAACACAACAACTGCTTTACGGCGGATTATGAGGCCGGCGGTGGTACTTCCCCAGACGAACGATTGTTCTAAAATGTTCTGTTGATCTGTTATCTATCTTTGTGTATCTTTTTCTTTAAAAACATTTAACAGCACCTCCTCAAGAAGTTCAAGAAGATAAATTCAACATTAGAGGGCGGTGAGATAACACTAAAGAAGCAGAACAGACAGAACTACAAAGCGATGTATGTAAATGTAATTTACACTAGCAAATCGAGTTCTCAACAGGCCGATCAGCGCCGCGCTGATACATTACAGGATCGTATCGCCAGTCACGAATCTTGTCTCGGTAATAGTATCGAACGAGATTGGACTGCGGCCATTTTTCTTCAACACAACAAAGGATTTAATCGGCCGTGTATGCGACCCGTGTTCGCTGTGGTCCAAGTTGGGAACTCTTTACCCGGTTGGACAACCGTAACTATGTATTAATTATCGCATATTTATAGCCAGCTGATGTCCGCGACTTCGGTCACGAATAAACACCATCGGCCACACCGCCCACCCGCTTCCTCGTGTTTGGTCTCATTTCGCATATTTTTGCCTAAGCTTTGCACGCAAGTTTCTCCGCTCATAAAAATCGTAGTGTGATATTACAAAGCCTAAATCTTTTCTCAATAAATAGTCTATCCAATTGAAAAATATTTTTCTAAACTGCTAGTTAATAAATTGTTAATAAATTGCAGAGGTTAGCGCGTTTAAACAAACAAACAAATAAACAAACTTTATTATGTTAGTATAGATTTTGTGGTTTAGGTTTGTGGTAGGTTTCGGGTGGTAATAGTCACCGTCGCAGTGGCACTACACATGCTACGTCACGCGTCTTATCCAATATACCTTATATTTAAATTGTTAAATATCTTAATAACCAACAGTAAGCCAACAATATGTCTTATATTTAACCTTATACCCAGCAATACGTCTTACATAAATCCAATGAACTTCAGCCGCTTATCGCTTGCACCACGCGCCATCTGTCGGCGTCACCTCCGCCCTATCGCCCGTTTAATGATTCACACCGTGATCCCACCGTACCAAGTATAGACGCGGTCACTTATCAGTTTGTTTGGAACGGTGTAACTGTCATACCCATCGATTAGTTAGTACGATGACGTCATGTACATATAACCATTGTGTCCAGACGTTTGTTTAAATGGGTTTTTAATACAGAAACAATATAAGAAATATAATAATGACGGACTGCATGGCACTGCGATTACAGATTTATATATTTTAATTATGTAATGAGTAGCCTGCTTCTTGTGTACATCCTAAGCGATCTACGAAGTTAAGCAACGTCGGGCGCGGTCGGAAGTCGGATGGGTGACAACTAGTGGCTAAATTTCATGCGCGCTTCCCTGCTTCGGAGGGCACGTAAAGGCGTCGGTCCCAGTTGTTATTATTAGATAGCAGTCGTTAAACCTTGTCGGAGGCCTTGTGAGCGGTTTGAAATCGTTCAACACGGGCCACTAACCTGGATCTCCGCAAATTGAAGCAGCGTAGTGGAGTATGCTCTAGGCCTGCCCCATTTATGAGAAGAGACCCCTGCCCAGCAGTGGGACATATAAAAAGGGTTGAAGTCAACGGTACTCACGATATGCGTTTTTAAATGGCCATATTTCGGTCCAATTGGATGGATCTTGATTACGGTAAATTGAGATGGCGTGGAGAAACTGATGACTAGCACCAGTGGTAGGTTGGACTATCTATATATGTTATATCACACTTACCGTATCTATGCACCGAACTCTATACTATTGGTCTTTTACATGGACTGACCACTGGATTCCACGTTTGCGCTAACTTTATAAATATCTCTTTTATAAACGTTAAACATCTTTTTTCAAGTTCCTAGGGTATTATTTGGTTTATACTGTCTATTTTATAAACGTAGAAAGTATTGGCGTTCAGCGGAAATCACCTGAGGCTTTTTATGTTCGAAGAGTAGCAAACGAGCGTGCAGACCGACTTATGTTAAGTGATCACTGCAGCCCATGGATAACCACATTTAACCTCAAACAAAACTGAAGTTCTCTTCGAGGTCATACATAGATACGTCACTACTCCTGAGGACTACGATGGTCGCCTCGCTGTAACTCCCGGCAACCGCATTTTCCAACCGAAACATAAACAAAAACTGTTTCATAGTGGATTATAAGAGAGGTGGTGGTACTTCCCCGGAAGAACTATAGTGTTACCACTTCTCGAAGGCTTGTATAATCTTGACCATGATCAATGATAGATCAAAGAACCATTCTGGACGGATATATAAAGAAATTGTATGTAGAAATGTAATTTAATTTGAAAATTAAAAAATCTTATTGTTATAATATGTATCTTATAAATACTTGTTACTTGAGTAAATAATAAATGATGATATCATTATTATAATTCAATCTACTGTTCAATATCTGTATTGAGGATGTATTCGGCTGTCGGGGATCAAACAGTAGTCAAACAAATTTTTCATCTAATATTTAACTGTACTTAATTTGTAGGTGGTAGAACTATAGTTCGTCTGGGGAGGTGTCACCGCCCGCCTCATAATCTGCCGTGAAGCAGTTCTTGTTTCGGTCGTAGAGGTGCTGTTCCTGGAGACACTTGCAAACGAGACGACCATCTTAATCCTCAGAAATAGTAACGCAATTAAATACGACTTCGGCTAGGATTTCAGTACTGTTTGAGGTTAGATGTGGGTGTCCATGGGCCACAGTGACAATCTAACATCAGGTGGTTTGAACGCTTATTTGTTACTCATATAAAATGTAACTATCGTTACTTTTATTTCTATTAGAATTTGATAGGAAAATAATACAGGCTCATATATCCCATGGATAAAATACAGAGCACGTCAATCGCAAAACCTAGGCTTCCTCTCAGTATTTCAACCACCAACTCGACCCATCGTGACCTCGACATCAGTACAACCGCAGATTAACCGCAGACCAGAGCTTTCAAATTTAGCACATTCGGTGGAGAATCATAATAACGCTTTGGGTGGCCGAGGCTCGCCTCATTTGTCATCCGCCCGCTACCACGATACGCCTTTTGTGTGGCCTCACCGATTGTGATCGGCTAACAATGGGGCCCTAGTGTTTATACCTTTAAACTGCTTAACACATTTATTACGGCTAAGGGCCCAAGACTTAATTTAGTGCATATCGGGTTACGTAAGAGATTTTTGTCGGCGGAGATAGTTGGTTTTCTGTTTCTATTAGTTATAGAAATAGTAAGTAGATGTTTTATGCAATGAGATCGGCAAACGTGTATACAACTTATGTTTTCAAGTGGGCACTGCCGCCCATGGACACTTTCATATTGCACAGAAGTCCTTAAACGATCATACATGCATTGTTATTCTTGAGGACAAAGATGAAACGTCTCAAAAATGAGTCCACCTTCATACACCCTTCAAACCAGAACACAATGATGCTGATATAAGGCATCGATAGATGTAGCGAAGCCGCCACAGGAAGCGAACCTCCAGAAGTTCTACCTTAAAAACATCCCCATGATGTTTTAATGTGCTAGACTGATAGGTGGTAAAAATATAGTTCGACTGGGGGAGGCACCACCATCGTTCTCAAAGTCGTGAGCTAACACTCATGTTTCGGTTACAGAGATTTGATTGTCGGATACACTTACAGCAATACAACCGTCTCAGTCCTCTGGAATATCTACGTATCTACGTACGACCTCAAATAGGGCTTCAATCCTATTTGAAGTTAGATGTGGATGTCCGTGGATTGCAGAGCCCACTAACTTCAGGTAGCCTACACGCATGTTTAGAACTCTTCTAATATATAATTCATTGTAATTTAATACTGTTGTACAAACTGAATGCGATTTAACATCAATTTCAATCTAGACTGGATTGAGCTCTTTGATTCGATGACAGCGGCTAACTATTTTGTTGTTATTAATTATTTATTTAGTAACAACAGAGTGAGCCATATTACAATTAAATGCAATATACAGACAGAAAGATAAATCAAGGGTAATATCAATTATAAATGCATGAATATATGAAGTATACGATTTGAAGTTAATATTATCGCGGAAATTATACATTTTTATATTATATAACGAGTACTCACGATTATCATCCATACCATATCCATTTGATATGGTAAACAAAAAAGAAAAACGAACTAGACGTAGGGTACATAGACTAATCTACCAATAGTGCCTGTCAATAGTTTCTCCCCCCTACCGCAGTTTCACCGTGACCACGGCCCATGCAACTGGGCTGAAATATATGCAATTCAAAAACCGCAAATCGTGAGTACTCGTTACATAATATAAAAATATATGAAGTATAAATCAAGCATAAAGCAATTTAAGTAAAAAAAACAATTAAAGTAAAAATGCTTAAATATGAAGTATAAAATAATTAAGTACAAATTCAGTGTAAAGCAATTAAATTGCAAAATGTTTTTTTCGAAATATACAGAAAATAGATACATAATGAATACATTTAAAATGACATGTAATTTTTATTATTAATTACAGAACATGCTAAATTAAATAAAAATCCAATAATAATAAATATAATGAATCACGCAAATTATAATCAAAATATTCAAATTAAATTAAAACAAGAAATGCAAAGTTATAAATGTTAAACGTTTAAAATTATAAGCGTTTAAAATGTAATCTTCAATGTAAGTCTTGCAATGTATGCCAATGTAACAATTTAGTCCAAGAAATAAAATTTGATGTCTAGTTGTACTTGGTTAATTAATTTTTTATTTTATTTTAAAAGCTGTAGTGGAATTTATTTCGTTCCCTTTAAAAAATAATGCATTATTTAGTAAACTAATACCGATTCTAATGAGTATATCTAATGAGTTAAGAAAGTATTCGAAGTTTTTTTATGTGAGAAGAGTAGCAAAAAGTGAGAAGAGTAACAAAAGAACGTGCAGACCACCTGATGTTAAGTGTTCACTGCAATACATGAACATCCACATCTAATTTCACTGAACTGAAGTCCTGTCTGAAGTCATATGTAGCTGCGTTACTATTCTTGAGAACTAAAACGGCCGCCTCGTTTACAAGTGTACCCGGCACAATATTTTTCCGACCGTAACACAAGTGTTTCACGCAATATGAGGGCGAAGTAATCCAATTATATTTCTAATAAAATTCATTAAATTAAATTAAATAATAAAACGAAGATTTGATTTGATACATTTTCATATTCTTTTGTAGATCATTATTTTTTAGCATTCCCTCCCGCTTATTAGTATAGCCTTTATCAGTTACAGGACGATGCTTAGCAGTAGGAACTAAAAAGGGTCGTACTCGTCGTAAAAGGTCGTCTTTTTTGTAGACCAATTCCAAATACCACAAGCATAACTGCAAATCTTAAAGTATAACAATCAGGTTGTTTATCCTAAAAAAACAAAACATTTAAAATCAACCACATTCGATAAACGATATTCCGTTTAGTATTTCAAATAAAGAACAATGCAACAACAAATACGGGGCGAGGCTGTAAAAAATCAAAAAAGCAACACCTTCGCGTATTTAGCATCCAATGCCGGCATACAAGGCATGTCTGAATGTAATCTCGGATGTAAACGTCAATGTACAGCGCCCTGACATTGTAATCCGCGTATAGGTGGCCGCGAACGCGCGGTAGTCCGACACCTTTTTTTTCACATTTTATCTCTGTCGCACACATTTGTTAACCCATTGTGAGCCACTCGTTGGTTTTTGTTAGATTATTTTTTGTTTCAACCGATAATATTGTTCTCTTGGATCAAAGAGATTGGAATCTGATTCAGTTACAAATGTAACTAAGTATGGAATGGTGTCGGGTTAATAATGTTAAAGGATTGAATTCCATGTATTGTAAGATACGCATGGTGCGAGGCTACTGCATTTGTCTTGGCGTTCTGTATGATAATATTAAGATCCTGTGACACTGGAGTGATTCACAAACCTTTGTTGTAAATGGGATAAATTATCACTTCCGCTACTTACGAGTAGGTAGTTATTAAGTAGTTCAAAAATAGTGTTAAAAGAGCTCTCTTTCAAGGCCGGCGATGCATTAGCGATTTATCTGGTGCTGCAAATGTCATAGGCGACGGTGACCACTTTCCATGAGGTGGTCCCGCGGCTTGCGTAGGTCACAACCTATATACCAAGGTAAGCAACATCGGGCGCGGTCGCGAGATTAATGGGTGATTGTTAGTAGCGGAATTTCATGTGCTTCGGAGGGCACGTTAAGCTGCAGTTCCCGGTTGCGTCTTCTGGGCGGTTAAAAAATATCCAACATCGTTAGCCCCTAATACATTTTTCCACCATTCCGCATTGGAGCAGCGTGGTGGAATATACTCCAGTTGTGAGGAAAGACGGGAGCTGGCCACGTCCTAGCTGTGAGACAAAAAGCGTTTGAGCATAAGGTTTGATTGAACATAAAAATACCTTCATTAAATAATTTAGCGATATAATTCCTTTTCCTATCAGAGGTTATAAAATAACTTACTTTAATACGCTCCCACACAATTTATTACAATTTTAAAGCGTTTAAAATGTTTTGGTCACATTTGCTATGTGCCATTTTTATCTGACTGGTACATTAGCTATCTCCGCGTATCTTCCTCAACGACCGCCGGCTTATCAGGAGCGTGCTCCTCGGTCCCTTCCCTGGATCAACAGCATTTTGCAACATGACAAAGGAATCGTTGCTGTAATTGCAAGAAACTTCTGTTATGTCATGTAATTTTTCAGGTTATTTTCATGAATGTGCAAGTTACGCATACGATGTTAAATTGAGGCATACGATTCTGTGATTATATTTCCATTATATTAAACTATTACTCAAGCTTATTATGCTTGAGTAATAGTTTAATATAATGGAAGCAATAAATGAATTTGCAGCCCAACTGTAGGTGGTGGAACTATAGCTCGAACAGGAAGTTTCAACAACGCTCCCATAATCTGCCGTGAAGCAATTCTTGTGTTTCGGCGATCACAAGAATTGCCATACACTCATAGTGAGGCGACCATGTCAGTTCTCAGGGGTCGCATCGTATCTACGTATGACCTCAGATAGGATTTCGGTCCTATCTGAGGCTAGTGTGTACAGGCTACAGTGACTACTTAACATCAGGTTCCCTACATCGTCTTACATGAACAAAATGGTTACTGTTACCAATGGACACTTGTATCTGATCCACATAGAATAGGAATTGGAGGTTGGATTCGAGGATTGGAATCCAATTGGAGGTTGATCACAGACGCATCACAGAGCACAGGGACTAAAATTAGAACGCCTCCTATTTGTCCTACACCTTAACACGCAAGTACGTGTCCAAGCTATCTCTGCGAATGATGGAATAGTTCTTGTACCAGTCTAAACACATCTTTCAAATCAGAACACAGCTGTTATGAAGCACAAACAGTAGTAGTGGTACCACCCCATCAGACCACCAAGAGCTGTGCGACCTTGCGCGTGACCGGTATGAAGAGGACAGAACAACCAGTCGAAATTGAGCAAACAATACCGAGAAGTTAGGTGGTCGGCGGTGCTAAATCTGGAACATTAGGCGTGCGTTTGGCAGCGCTCCCCGTCGATACAGCAAAACGCTTTAAGTTAAACCCCGCGGGATATTTACAACGCCCGACGCGATTTACACACCACGACGCGACCGTTGGGAATACAAATGCATTGAAACGGTTTTGTGCTCTTTTCCAAAAGTTTTCGTTGCGTGTCCAATGTCAGAACATTTGCGAGTTTTGATGTGAGGTTGTGTGAGGTTTTAAGAATGTTTAAGGTTTTCTCCTTGGGGTATCGTCGAAGAATAATATCAATTCCTTTTTTCTCGTGAGTGCCATAAGAGGTGGCTTCGAAATTACCAGCAAGAGACGGGCAGCATTGTCCACCTTTTTTATCCTACGTTGATTTCGCAGATACGTTGTTGCCTCTGAGGACTAAGGTAGAACGTCTCATGTTAGTATCTTTAACTTGCCATACCATATCAAAAGATAACAGCGTTATAAAGTGGGATAAGTGGCGATGGTCCCTCTGGAGTGGAACCATGAAGGGCTCTACCGTCATTACCTTGAGAGTTCATCAGATGTCTAACGAGACAACTAGGTAGGGTATATTCACGTCTTACATCTGTGGGGTCTGAGCTCGACGAAAGCCTGTATATTCATCATCAAGATATGCTAGAAGGGATAAATGTTTACTATCGTCCATGTTCACAGTGATACCACTGATCACCGGTCCGGAACATCGAATGTTATGTAAGGCCTAAATGTTTTGATTTGAAAATTGTAGACATGTACACGTTCCATCGTAGTCCCTACAGTTACTAACACTAACTAACATTTGTGATTTTACGGACTTTATGGATCGCATATACTGTATCGTACCTAAGTATACAGTATACTGACCCTAAGGTCAGTAATAGATATGTGGCAGCAATAAAAAAGCAGTGGTACCTTCAGTGTACCAATCCCTGTTCCCCATCTCTGATCAAACGCACTAACGAGTGAAATTTGTTGCATATTAAAAATATTTATCACTTGCTTTAAAAGTGATAAATATTTTTAATGTGCAACATTGAGGACACCTATAGGCTTGAGAGTTCTCTATAAAATTCTCAAGCCCATCAATACAGAATTGGCCAGGTTGTTGGGCTACAGCTTAAAACCTTCTCATTCTAAGATGAGACCCATACTGCTGGGTAAGATGTTCAGCTCACTTAGCAGTGAGGTGATAACTAATAGAATGTCGAGAATCACCTAATATAAAAAAAATGATAATGAACTATTTGACGACTTGCAGTGTTCTATGGTAACACAGGGTCCCGGATTTGATTCCAGGCCAGGTAGAATTCCAAATAATGAATTTACATTCATTTATTCTGGGTCTAGACGTTTGTTTATTCATCTTGACATGTGTCTTGGATGCAACCCGCAAGAAATCCTAGCGTAGGACTATAAGTGTATAAAGTGTTATTTATTTTTGTACTAAATTTAATCACAAAAAAACTGGACGTAATAATTTTAAATCTAAAAATATTTCCAAATTGCTGTAACATCATAACCAAGTCAGCAATTCAGAATCGGATCGTGATCGTATCGGTCGCAATTCTCGCATGCTCGACCAATGCCTTCATTTACATGTCCCATTTCCTTAACGGCCATTTTCAAGAATACTGCATCGACTGGACAGTTGGGGTCTGGCCCAAGTTGTAAGCAACAACGATGAAAGAAGCATGTGAAGTTAAAGGCTTTCTAAAGTTAAGGGTTTTCTTATAGTATGCATCAGAGACAAATGCAGAATAGAGATGTACAGGATCGCTTAGAATTAAAAATGATTTATAGTGTCTGATGTATACTAAAATTATCTTGTAGATTGTTAGACTGAAAATAAGTGTGCGGTTTCAAGGCTTGCTCCACTAATCCCTTTTGCGGACTTATTCTGAACCACAGCAGTAATTTGGTTCTAAATAGTCGTTATAGATGGTGTTTATTTGTTTTATTGTTAATTTTCTTTTCATACTTAATAATTGTGTTATGTTGTGCTGTTAGTATAATCTAGAAAAAATGTAAACGAAGAATTGTTTTATGGTATGTTTCTTTTTGTCTTTAATTACATATTCTTTTGCCTAAAGGTAGTCAAAAAATGAGATCGTAGTAAGTAGTACAATTTTTAGTATTCTTAGCTTTGGTGAAACTTCAATTACACATAAAGCTTATTATGTCTTAGCATTCTAGATTATTAACGCATGCATTCAGAGGCCATGTTTATAAAAAATCGACTTTGAACAAATTCCTCCGAGAACCTGCAAAACCATTCCAATTATTGTTTATCAAAATCGCTTTCGCTCGTGACTCGCGCGGTGGTGTAATAGAGCATTTTTCGTTTTTAAACGTGGCAAATTACACACATAAGGAATGTTCAGTTGCATTAGAGTATTAACATTTTTATGGGCAATATATTCGGCACAAATGTTGGTCTCTGGCAATTGATGGCCGTACTCGATGCGGTTTTAATGCATCTTTCCACTGTTGCGGATAAACGGGTAATTAGTGAACATTCTACTGCGCAATTAGTAGATTTCCAATGGAAAGGATATTACTCACACAATAAAATAATCATTTACAATTACAAGGAAGTCGTTGACGTGTTAACAGGATTGCTATTAACTCGCTTTTCCACGAATTCGCATTGAAGCAGCGTGGTGCAGTATGCTCCAGGCCTCCTCCTGTGGTGAGACCCGTTCACAGGAGTGAGACATAGAGTTACAGTCAAAAGGAATAAAAAAAAAAAAAAAAAATTTAATAAAAATAAAAAAAAAAAATTTAAAAAAAAAAAAAAAAAGAAAAAGAAAAGAAAAAAAAAATAAAAGAATGAAAA
>DWKL01004661.1:0-10426 GCA_018249415.1 Phareas burnsi
CGTAGTACAAAACTTGAGAAAAGGCATCACACAACCGTGGTGTTTTGTATACGTGTACGTATTATACGTTTGTAGAGGTTTTTCATCATTTTTATAATAAAATTCTTCAAATATGCCGAAAACGAATGCAGAATATTGTCCCGATTATCGAAAAAAAAATTACATTAGTCTCATTATCTTGATGCCAAAATTTTGGAAGGCTTCACTTTTATCACGTGTGAATTGCACACATGTATTTTTTTTTACTTTTACTATTTTGCATTATTTTATTATGCAAAAAGGCATTGTTGGCGAGTGGTTCGTTGCCCCACAAAATGGCAACTGGCGCGACATTGTTGGTCATTTTGAGTTTTGGTGCTCATTTAATATGGGGACAAACGGCACGTCCTACATAAGAAAATGAGAAAAACGATGGTGATTAAATATTATTTTAATCCCTCAGAACTAATACACGAAATATTTTTTTAAAAAAACTTGTCATCCATATAAGTAATGCAAAAAAAATATTTATAAGTGTATAATTATTATTTTTAACAGACTTCCGAAAAGGGGAGGTGCTCAATTCAACTAAATGTTTTTTTCTTAACAGAAATGGAGGAGGGCGCAAAGAAGCTGATGAATGTGGCGCCATCGTCCCCGCCGTCCGACTACGCGAAGGGACTCAACAATTACCAGATGCCGAAGGGCGAAGACCAGCCGCCTAGTAAGAAATTATTGTTATATTTAAGGCTTCTCAACATTCATACCGATAGGTGGTAGAACTACAGCTCGACCGGAAAGGTACCACCGCCGTAATCACAATACACCGTAAAGCAATTCTTGTTTCGGTTGGAGAGGAGTAGGAGTAGGAGTAGTAACGCATCTACATACGACCGCGGATAGGGTTTTAATTTTATATTAAGTTAGATGTGTGCGGTGGTTTGGAGTGATCACATAACATCAGGTGGCCTGCAAGCTCGTTTGCTGCTTTTCAAATATTAAAAAATAAGTTCATATTCATGGCTCTAAGTTTTAACACACTTCAAAGAGAACACAAGAGCTTTACACGGCTCTTGTAAGGCAGAAATAAGTGTGGACGAAGTCGAGCGACGAAGAGTTAAATTACATTCGAACGTTACGACGATTTATTTCAATATGTTGTCATATTTTGTTATCTTGCAGCGACGAGCGGAGAGGGCGCCGCGGAGGCGGCGGGCGCTGCGGAGGGCGACGCGCCCGGCTCGCCGCGCGCCGCCGACGAGCGCGCCGCGCCGCTCGCCAGCCCCGTCATACTGCCTGTGAGATATCGACTGTCGCACCACTTTCTTCACCGCTACTACCACCGTGTCCATCGCATCCACACACGACTACCTCCACCGTCTTCACAAATACTCCCACGTTTACTACTACAGCAATCTTAACCACCACTATTAACCCTACCATTACAACATTCACCTCCACCTCCACCACCACGCCTCCACCTCTACCTCCCGCTCCCCCTCCCCCTCCACTTCTACCTCCATCTCCGCCGTTACCTTCACCTCCATCCTCACCACCTCCACCTCCACCTTCACCTCCACCTCTAAATGGTCGCGTCGCTGCAAGTGTACCTGACAACCACGTTTCTCCTCAATTTCTTTTTCTATACCGTTAATATATATACTGTACCTTTATACTGATCCGTGCCCTACAGTGGGGCAATAAAGGGTTCATAATGACATACATAAAAATGTAATAGCTTCAACATTAAATTATTAACTTACAGAACCCAACGACGAAGCCGATAGTAATAGGGCAGCAACCGAAGTTGCTGATAGCGGGGCAGGCGGGCGGCAAGCCGCTTCTGCTATCTGCCCAGAACCTGCTCAACACGTCCGCGGTCATCCTCCAGGGCGGCGGCAAGGCCGTTTTACTGCAGAATATCAAATCCGTAAGTGTACCTTCTGCAGCAATCTCTTTTCTTTATGTCAGATGAGTAACAAGCGGGCGTGCAAACTACCTAATGTTAAGTGGCGACTGTAGTCCATAAACATGCACATCTAACCCAAAATAGGACTAAAGTCCTATCTGAGGTCGTACGTACGAGCATTATTGTTGTTGAGGACTAAAATGGCCGCCTCGCTGTAAGTGTACCAGACAACCACGTTTCTAGAACCGAATCACGAATGCTTCGCGGCGCATTATGAGAGCGGTGTTGGTAGCTCCCCAAACGAACTGTAGTTCTACCACCTACAGCAAAAGCATAGCCAGCATAAGGAATTAAAATCCATTTTTTTTTCTACAGTATCGATTATCGGGAGTTATTTACAAAGAATTTCAATATTATTCATTTATTTACATTGTTTGATGTTTGATGATGATAATGAAAAATTTAATACATTGATTATGTTTTTTTCAGATGGGTCAGCAAGTGCCTACATCGCAACCCATCCAACAAATACCTGTGAGCTTTTCAAATTTTACATATATATACACACACACATACACTTTACATATATAGAAACAAAAATTCGAACATGGGCAAACCTTAATTAGGTTTTCCGACGTTGATCCCTGATCCGTGATTAGGATTGGATAACAAAAATTTGTCCTTTTTTTAAACTGCGGGCCTTATCTGTCCCACATAAAAACAATAAAGACTTATCACTCGATATTTAAAGCTACTCACACATTCCATATGTATAGAGTAGAATATATGTATAATATTAATATTATAAATTATCTTTTCATGCTTAAACAACTGTAACGATTTCGATAAAAAAAATTCAACGAGGTAGCTTCCAGCCTAAGGAAAGATATAGTACACTTTTTGTCAAAAATCGACAGTATATTTAGTATTTATGACGTTAATACGGATAATGGCTTGTACTGAATCCCCAATAAGGAAGGCAGACTCATTAGCTGATCACAAGTAATAGCGTAACAGGTAGACGTGTGATGAGCTTATAGGTACGCGTGTATGTGATCAGGTTCCTAAAAACAACAGGGTTGACGTCGCGGCAATTGCTAGTAATAAATATTATTACATTTTAATATTATTCCTGCGATACTCAAAAAATAATATTAATATTATATTAACACAGGTCCAAATCCAGCAACAACAAGTGTCGACGGCGGTTGTCGCCCCGGTGCAGCAACCGCAACCGCCGCAGCCGCAACCGGCGCCCCAGCCGCAACCGCAACCGCAGGCACAAGCGCAACCGCAACCGCAGCCTCAGATCCAGCAAACGCCGCTTTTGCCGCGTAGAGGATTGTCGCTTACGGTTAGTGTGGTGACTTAAACTACTAACACTATTGACATACCAACAAATTAACTCCCAGTTTACCGTCGGGTATCCTAGCCAAAAGAGTAACAAAACGAAAAATGAGCAACAATGGGGCATCAGTTTTGATTTGGGCACTATACCGGACGTCAATGCTGTTTTACGTAATAAAATTATACAATATTGACATTGAAAACGATTATCATATATATTTTTTCGACTAGTCAAATCACTATTTATTATTATTGAAACCCAATTTAAATTAAGTTTATATATCCTCTCGACTCACTGATCTACAAAGTTAGCTACATCGGGCGCGGTCGGGAGATGGAAAGATGACCCTAGTGGCTAAAGTTCCAAGCGACCGTCCTAGCCCTCAGGATTAGAAATGTGTTTACGTACGACTTCACATAGAATTTCATCTTTGTTTGAGGTTAGATGCGGGTATCCATGGGCTGCAGTGACCACTAACATCAGGGGGCCCGCACGTTCGTTTTCTACTCTGTAAACATTAAAAAAAAAACATAACATTGAAAGATTACTGACGGTCATCTTGTAAATAAAGCTCCGACGCTCAACGAACTAGTGTAAAATGATCGCATCGGTTTGTTCACAGCGGGAACAAATGCTGGAAGCGCAAGATATGTTCCGGAACGCGAACAGGGTGACGAGGCCGGAGAAGGCGCTCATACTTGGCTTCATGGCCGGCTCTAGAGGTGAGGCACGAGTCTTTAACTGTGAGACATGTAAATGCGGGGAGGTGGTACAGCACCGATGGTCGAAGACGTTCTGCTCTACATCAGCATCAGCACGCGTCAGCGTCAGCATCGATAGAACTATAGTTTGCTGCCGCTCTCATAATCCGCCCTCAAGCGACGCTTATTTTTTTTTAATTTTAGTATTCTTGGTATTTTGTCATTGTTTTTCAGAAATTACGAATAATAAAAAAAATGTAAAATCTACATAAATCCTCCAGTGGATCTCGATAAGTTCAGTGCGGACAAAAAGTTTTAAAGAAACCACTTCCAATAAATTTAGGTAAGGGATTCAGGGAGCTAGACGATGAAGGGACTTTCATCGTATGAGGACAAGTTTATTATAATAATTTATCAATAAGTTAGGTTTTAGTAATGAGATTATTTAATCTGTGAATGTAAAATGGAATTGTATAAAATAATTAATATATGTTTTGAATTATTACATGTATGTAATGTTAGTATAGTGTAGTATAGTGTAGTATAGTGCATTGTATCCAGCTCTGTGACAATATAATAATAGGTGACTGCATTTAATCATTATAATCACACCGGCTGTAAACGAATTAGCGTGCTGCGTTCACTTATAATGCCAGGCACACTGCGTTTAAACTGTATGTGAAAGTGACCATCATGACTGTATGCTGAGTCGGTGGATCTGAAATAAATAAATGTCGTGTTGTTCCAGATAATCCGTGCCCGAACCTGGGCAACATAGTGACAATAAAGCTGTCGGAGAACATCGAAAACGTCCTCCAGTCGGACGATACGTACCTGACGATGCTCTCCGAGATGCACTTCCAGATGAACTACAACAACGGCCAGTGGACGAGGCTCAAGAAGTACAAGCACATAGACGGTATGGTTCCTCAGAAAATACCACCCGGCTCGACGGTGATCCCCGCCAGCACCCAGCAGCCGGTGGTCTCGATCGCCAACCAGAGCGTCAGTTAAGACCGGTCGAGTTCTAGGACATTGCAATTTGTTGTGTGTCGTGTTGCGGACGTAATTACAATTCGACACATATCCGCGCGGACGTTCCGCGAGCGCGGCGCGGGTCGGCCCGGCGGCTGGCGGTGCCCGGCGGCTGGCGGTGCCCGGCGGCTGGCGGTGCCCGGCGGCTGGCGGTGCCCGGCGGCTGGCGGTGGCCGGGGGCGGCGGTGGGGTACACAAAAAATTACACAATTCTGTTCAGTCGGGGACGGCTAGGTCTACTTTATGACGACAGACTTTTATGACAATTGGTTAATAATAATTTAACTGCCTTACAATAGGGATTATGTGCTAGTCTTGAAGACAACCGTTCATATTTTTTTATATATAAATTGAGGCATAGAAAGGCGAGTGTGCTATTGTGCCCCGTCATTGCATGTATTTATTATCCCATAATAAATATTTTCATAGAGTGTCTCTGTGGGCAGTTGCGTACGTATGGTGGAGGCGCGATATGTATAAAGTTTCGAACCGTCCTTCATTGTTTTAAGCTGTCCATCCCACTGTTACCAGTTGTCACTCGCCAGCCGCAGTGTCGGCGGCGTGCGGGCCGCCTCACGTGTGTCCGTATCCTTGGACATTATTGTTTTGCGTTGAAAGATGTGGTATTGTTAAAGATTTTATATATAAGATTTATATTTCCAAGCGCATCGCCACGTTCACGTTTGTGTTACGATGAGACTTGACAGGCGAGAGATTGTGTACAGTTAACTACAGTATGAGATGAGGTTCGTTAAAATAAGAAATATGTTTTGAGGCCGGAGACGGTAATAACATTGAGGAGACAGTAATACCAGAGATAATTATTACATTGAAGCTAATATTATTCGTTTGTGTGCGCGGATTTATGTGTGTGGTTCATGTGTATCTTTGTTATTTCTTTAAGCGGATAGTTTTTTTGGAAATGTCATTTCCGACCGTTCTCCAAACACACGCTCACTGTATTCCTAAGAAGTTATCGCACACCGCGCTGCCGGCACGACTGTGTGAAGACTCGTGTCTGTGCGTGTCATTTACATGTATTAAGTGGGTAGAGTCATTATTTTCTGTAATGAACTGCATACAGACTACGAGTACTCTATGCACACATGTTTGTTATACTTCTTTGGCGTGCCGAATATTATTGAGCTCTTAAAAAATAAAATTTTGTTTAGTTTTTATTGTATTTAAATACAACTTTGTTTTTTAGTTAGAGATTTTTTCAAATATTAAATATTGATATTTCTGATGACGTCACTACAAAGTTTCCACTAGATGGCGTTGTATGCCGACGTCTGTACATAGTGTGCTGCATACAGCACACTAATTCTCAATAACATATTTCTCATAAAAATGTTAAATATTTTCTCTTTATGATGATCTTCCTTAAAAGCTTTGCCAGTCAGTATCCAGTAAGCAATTTCTATTTCTATAGTATTCATCTTGCAATATCTATTACAGTTTTTTCTACCATACCCAAAGAAGTATAACTTCAATAACTTTCTATTTATTCACCCGTTCTACGATACAGACACACACGAACACCCAGACACGAGGGTCAATATGTATCCAAAATAATCATTAAGATATTTTCCTGAATAAGTATTGAACAGAAACGCGCGGCGCCCCGCGGGTTGCGTAGATATAACCGAACAACGAAGTTAAGCAAGGTGAGCCGCGGTTGGCAGCTAGATGCGTAACCGCTAGTGGCTAAAAATCATCCGCGTTTCCGTGCTTCGGAGGGCACGTAAAGCTGTCGGTCCCGGTTGCTAACATTGGATAGCGGTCGTTAAATCTTGTCGGAGGCCGCGTAGACGGTTTGAAAACATTCGACACATAACTACGAAAAATTAGAGGTGCGTGCGGGGTTCGAACCCCGGCCACTCAGCTTGAGAGGCCGGAATCGTAACCACTAGACTATCACTGCTAATTCTACATGTATACAAAGTGTCATTTTATGTTCGTTTTAATTTATTTTATTGTATGAAGTTGCTTGAACAATTGTACATCGATTGACGACGTTAAATTATTTTATACATTATAATTTTTTTTTAACCTTAAAAATCAAAATGGTACTTTTTGTAAATTCTTGATCCACCTTTAAGATCCAGATTACTAACCTATAATGTTGATGTGTTACATAACTAAAGAGACGGGTCCAGTGCGAGACAATTTTGAACTTTGCCAATAATATAGAATTTAATCCAAAGAGTAAGAAATATACACAATACATTCTAAATATTTTTTATTATCGACCACAAGAAACAGCATTTTTCGTCTAAGTTTTTAACAATTCCAGTAAAGAAGTACCCTACCCTAGTTAGAAGTTACCCTAACGGTGATCAATATTTTTATGGAGTACATTCTACGTACTAGGCAACTAGATTTCATTTTTTTTCCAAAATGGCCTGGATCTCCTAAGCTATTGGAGGCGCTGATAATCGCGGTTACCCTCAGATGACCTTCCGTGTCGGTCAGTCGCAGTAAAATGGTTGATGGCCAACGGGCTATACTTCGTCCACTATATCTTGATTGATATTGAAGCTTTGGCTAGTTAACATATAAATTCTAAAATGTTACACGATAAGACACGACACAATGTTTGTGTACTAACTTGTATTTGCGACAAAGGCTTAAAAAATTAGATTAGCATCTACTAAAGTGAGACTTCCCATTCTACGGCTCCGAGATCCCTACGAGGATAAGGGGGCAGATATTCGGGCCTCGAGAGTAATTGTAATCATTATTTATTTTAATAATTAATAGTATCAGGTTACTTTGCGGAAATCCATGTTATAACGTTAGGACAAAACTACGTCGCAACAATCCGCGACCAATATGTATGATGGTATATAGTTTAAGACGTGCAGTATGCAGCGCCTCCCACACAGGACACGCACACAAGCAGAGAACAAAAGTATTCACCACCATCACCAATAAGTCTTTCGCTCCAAAACGGAGCATCATCAGCGCAAGTTGACCCTACGATAAGTCTAAGTCGTAGAGTCTTGGCCTGATATGGCGGTCCATAGTTTCGAAGAAGTTTTGTCCTAACTGTATTTAATATTTTTAATCGAACCTAAATATATCATATATTAAGTCTCCCTAATTACCTATCTATCATCAACCCATTAACGTCCAATCGCTGGGCACGGGTTTCCTCGTAGAATGAGTGTTAGGTCATATTTCACCACGCTGGCCAAGTGCGGATGGGTAGACTTCACACACCTTCAAGAATTTTACAGAGAACTCTCAGGCATGCAGGTTTCCTCACGATGTTTTCCTTCACCGTTAAACCAAGTGATAATTAATTTTTAATATGCATATAACTTCAAAAAATCAAAGTTGCGTGAGGGATTCGAACACTGGACCTCCAGAGTGAGAGGCCGGAATCTTAACCACTAGGCTATCAGTGCTCATTTAACCGGTAATTACCTATTACCGAATTAATATCTAACAAAATATTTATCATTGTAATTATTATTATTACAGCGGCAATTTGATAAGTGGCAACAGAAATCTTTCATATAATAGATGCGACATTGTTCTGCTGTAAATTTTTTTCTGTGTATTTATTTATTTATTATTATGTCGCCGGACCCTAAATTCTATTAAGATTAAACCACCGAAATCTTGTGATCGGTATATTGAACTCATTTAAATTTTTTGAAAGTATGTGAAGCTGTATTGTTTGATCTCATTGTGCTATTATTTAAGAACTTCACAGTATAACTTGTGCCAAATGTGTCGGGTTTTGTAGTTTTATCGATGATGAAGATAATGGAAATAAAATTTTCGGGCGTCCCAAATATTGGAAATTGATAATATGACAGACAAAGCGTAGCTTCTGTGTATGAATATAGCAAGTGCGAATAGTAATTGGGCAGCGTATGAATGAAGCGGACATGAAAACATAGGAAACGCGCCAGGATTGTTCTTTTGTTACATTGCATTTTAATAGAAATATTAATTTATATCATTTAAAAATTGATCGTCAATTACAAATACAAAAATCGTTTTTTCGTGAAAATAGCAAATCCTTATGTCCTGTGGGAAGAACGATTTCTTTCTTCTAGTATTAGAGTTATAGGTACCAATGTCTATTTTATCTTATCTATAGTAAGTATTAAATTGTGTAAGCCATTCTATAACTGGTCATATTTAGAACGCATGTCGCTTTGTTTGTACGTTGAAACGTCCGTTGTCCGGTAGTAACCGACTGACTACTGACTGACTGAATGTTACGTTTAATCGGTCATTTATCGGAGAGAAGACGTGAGATATATCGGATACCGTAATGTTGGATATCCGTTGGGACTAATGAGTACTATCTGGTTAAATATCAAAAACTTATAAGATATCGGATAGGTTGGATATCGAGTGACAAGATTTCTATCATCATAATGTAACGGGTGCCCACGATATGCAGTTTTTTTTTATGTCTATATTTCGTAGCTGTGACCACGATCCATACAATTTATATTGAATGGATCGTGATCACATAAGGAATTGGATAAGCCGGATAGCGTATAGTAACAAGATTTCTATCTTCATTACGTAACGAGTACTCACAATATGCGGTTATTTTAAATGCCGATATTTTGTAGCCGTGATCACGATCCATACAAATTATATTGAATGGATCGTGATCACATAAGGAATCGGATGGCGTATAGTAACAAGATTTCTATCTTCAATTATGTAACGAGTACTCACAATATGCGGTTTTTGTACAATGCGGATATTTCGTGGATTGGCCACGATCCATGAAACAGGATTGACATATCGGCGTTTAAACCGCACATAGTAAACGATACAGAATTGAAATGCAAAATATTAGTAAAAATCTTGAGATTTCTATTGTTTCTTTAGTATATATATATTTTATATATACAACTGCCTTTAATTTCAGTTGCGCCTTGCCCGATATCTGAAATTTAAAACATGTCCACATAATTATGTAACTGGAGAAATGTGAAGCAAACTTTATATAAAAATATATTTAAATTCGGCTGAAATTGTAAATGAAAGCATTTGCGCAAGTATATAAATAGATGTGTTATTCTATTGTTATGTAATTGCTGGCATATGTTGGTATGTAAGTCATGTGAAAAAAATTAAATCCGGTTCAATGACATTTAAGTAAACATGAGAAATAAAAGATTTAGATGCCGTAAACGTTTACGTTTACGTTATCCTCTCGTAATTGTTTAGTATATTTTATTTTTATTCG
The DNA here is from genome assembly GCA_018249415.1 of Phareas burnsi. NCBI lineage: Eukaryota > Metazoa > Arthropoda > Insecta > Lepidoptera > Hesperiidae > Phareas > Phareas burnsi. Next base: position 10,203 of record DWKL01004661.1, read on the forward strand.
GTTAATATACAGTTTGATCGATGACCAATCCGGATTAGAGCAGCGTGGTGGAGTATACTCTAGACCAGGGGTGAGCAACCTTTTTATCAATGGGCCAATTTAAATTTAAATTTTTTTTGTCGGGCTGTACATTTATTTTTTTATGTTTGTAAAGTAGCAAACGAGCATGCAGGCCACCTGATGTTAAGTGGTCACCACAGCCGGTGGATACCCACATCTAACCT
>DWKL01004662.1:0-10425 GCA_018249415.1 Phareas burnsi
AATCCCACCCCGACCCGCAAAAGAAAAGAAAAATAAAATAACCAAAAATTATATATACATAAAAATTAATGTATTCTATCATCAATAACATAGGTTACACAAATAATAAAATTAAAGGAAAACAAATTTATACATATTTCTTAACGGAAATATAAAAAAAAAACAAATTATACACGCTATCAACACAAAATGCTACTTAAGAAATAATATAAGAATAACAGTATTTTACAATTGCCTAAAAAATTAAATAGCCTAACGCGTCCCCCACCAGCGCCCTCTCATGATTTTAGTCTAAACTTAATCGCATATAAATTTGTCAATAAAAAAATTTGGCGTCAATTTTAGGGATAATTCAGTTTGATTGAGATTTACATGTCAAATTATACACACGCGCGAAAAAAAGTAAGGATTCATAACATTCTGAGGTAACTCATTGACACTATATTTATTTATTATACATCGACGCATAATGTATAAGAAAATTAACTACGATCAAAACGGAAAAATACCACTAAATCGAAAAACATTATTCATGCTAAATTTTTTTATCTAATTATTCACTACAAAACATACTTTTTTTTTGCGTAAATGTATAAGAACGCGATTGTAGTGTGGAAACCTGTCTACGCTAAAACGTTCATAGTATTAACGAGTTTTAAAACAAAATAGTAGTCAATGGTACCTGAGATAGATTTATCAAGCGAAAACAGTTAATTTAATAACTTGACTAACCAACAAAATGTATTGTCATTGTACAACAATATATTGTCAGGACAAAATACAATTAAGAACTAAGAACGATAACAAAAAAAAAAACGAAGTACTCAAACATTACGCGAATCAATAGAAAATTGAATTACATAATGAATAATTTTGTATAATTGAAAATAAATATCATATTCAAATAATTAAAATGATCACAACAGGCAAAAAGAAAAAAAAATTAAGAGAGAAATAATAAAACAAAACACTGTAAGCGTAGCGAGGCGCCCGACGATACAACAAAAACATTTTAAACAGATCTTTCGATTAAACAAATCCTAATTGCGGCGCCTCGCGCAGCCCTCCGTTACGATTAAGTAAACTTCGCTTCGTGTACGGTAAATAATAAATTATACAATGTCGCAAATAAATAACGAATTTTAAAATATAAATAATGTAATTTGTGCGAAGTAAGTACAGATTGGGGATTGTGTTGTATGCGAGACGATAATGTTGCGAAGCGATATTCCCCGTCAATGATGAGATAAATAGGGTCATACTAAAAATATCTTGGCATATTATGCTTATGCTAAATTGCAAATCCCGGGGCGTTTTCGTCTTCGCCAATATTATTAAGTAACGCTTTTCGAATACGTGATTAGTTTTATTTGTATTTACGGAGACGAGCTAGTTGGTATAATGGAAATATATTTGGGCAGAGATAAGTAAGTAAAATTAGGCAATTTGCACTTAGTATCCTTCCAAATGTTTTGTATGAACATATTCCACGATCGATCAAACAGTAAAACTATGAAAATATTTTTCATTTTTACTTCTATTTTAAAACAGTTTTATTACAGTGAATGTAATATTCATAGTAATAAATAAAGACGGAAAATAATTTTCCATGAATGAGCAGTGTGAACGCGTCTTACATTACGAACAGTCGTTACGCCCACCAATGTTTTTTTATCCATGTAATTAATATGCAATCGTGTGAATGAAAAAATAAAAAAAATCATCTCCGTAAACACAATTCAGTCGAAATGATGCGTTCAACAGGCACGCGCTGGCTTCCCGTACGACCACTAACATAGCAGGTAACTAGCGTAGGGTAATATTATCGAGTTCACGCGAATTATTATCGATCGCGAGAAACGTAACTACACTAATAATATACTAAACGAACGCTGCAAGCTCCCCTACAGAACATTCACAATATCCATCTTTATTTTAAAATTTAAACCATTTCTCATATATAGTAGATCAAACGAATTGTTCAAAAACGGGATCCCGTGAATACTCGCACTCGGACCTCGACATGCATCCTCACAATAATTTCTTATTCATTATTATGTTATTATATATCCTTGTCCGCTTAGCTATAAATATAGTTTACATATAAATTAAAATATAGAGTGAAAACTACACATTTCTTACAATATACTATGTACAAGGCATCTCGCTATTCAACAATGTTACAGAGTTCAGCATTTTGTCCATTATGTGGTTTTTGAGTTGCGTCTGCGACGTGCAGGCGGCTCGGGCGGCGGACGAACGATCACTTCGAGCGTACGTTTGTATCGAGATAGATTAGAGCTAAGTTAGCGAAAAGATAGCCTTCTCACACGAAACCTTGGAAACAACCAACCGTACGCATCGATTCCTTTCGACGAATCGAGTGATCATCGCTACCCGCGCGCCCACACCGAACTGCCTTACAATAAACTTTCATACAAAATCCTACCTGGCACTAACATTTATGTATATTCATTACAAAATGTATAATATAATATTATATATTTATAATCACAACATAAATTTGATAAACAACCGAGAGAAATAGAGATACTTATTGGTGTAACGGTGTTTTCAAGTTTTTCGAATCACTTTATAATATGTGACGTTCGGCGAATAAACATTAATAATTGTACTTTAAGATTCAGTTTAAAAATATATTTTGCACTTCATTATTCGACCGATTCAATCAACCATTGTTCTAGCAGCTCGAATGTCCCGATTAGACAAATTTATAATAATATAATTATTTGAATAAATATTCAAAATAATCTAGCTGATCTAAACACAAATGTTATTGTCATTTGTAAACGTGTCACGAATCAGGCGTCCGATACGTCGGAACGTCTAATCGTAACATCGTAAAATATTTGCAAAACTGTTACAAATCATTCATCCGTTGATATGTATACGAAATAATGATCTAACGAATGACTACTAAACGGGATTTGCTCAGCGATTGTTCTGCAATTTTATTTATAACATTTAGGAACATTAAGTAGTATTGTTCGAACGGCGGTACGGCACGTATCTGCTCGTCGCAGTTACGTTTTAAGCACATTTCCTATCGCACAACCCTTTACCGATCCGTAAGTGAAACAGAATATTATATAAGTAATACTAACGACATAACTCGAATTCAGCCGTGATATAGACAATTCGTCAAAACTGATAATTATTGTGAAATCCTACAAGTGTTCCCATTTGTGTTGAGATATTTTTTAATATACTCGATTGGCCCACACGCGATCACGTCCTGTGTCGTATATCTCCCGTTAAACTATAAACGAGCAACTCGTGCACGCGGCGTTCTATATCAGTCACTGACTACTCGACAAGACGTCGTCACTCCCGGCACTCGCGGTAAAACTAGCTTAATATTTTAGGAATACAATAAAAATACTTAAGTGACACTATAAATCGAAACCAGAAATGAATTACAACAATCATAAGTACAAAAACTTTCAACGAGAATCAGTGACCAATTATACACCGCATCAACACGTAACATTTCACTGGAGATCGGTCGCGGCGTGTATAAGTACTTGTACCTGAACTTGTAAACGTCTCGCGACGCACGACCAACGCTAGGTGTCGCCAGTTGTACCGCGACGCGATCCGCGTCAAATGTATAATAATATGTTTACGTCGAATCGCGATACATTATAATATACATACAATTCGTTTCCATGCTCCCGACGGTTTTCTCATTGATAGGGAAGGATATAATAACGAAAAACTTACGATATGGCTAGTCTATCACTTAACAACGCTACAAACCGGCTCGCCAGGCGGCCGCGCGATATATACACACACGCATTTATACAATTTGATTTTTTTTTTTTGGTCGTCATTTTGGGAAGGGGACGAAACGCTACGACGAGAGAGGAATTTCATTCACAATCGTACCTTTATATGCATATGTATTGTATTTTCGCTTCGTCAATGCAATTTTTCGACGTAACAACATCTAGCGTCACTTGAGTTTTTATTGTTTGTGTTCTGCCGATAACAATTGCTCATTATAACGTCTACCTACTTCATTATACTTTGCATCATGCTCTTAGTTTTTTTTTAACCGACTGTGTATTGCATTTCCGCGCCATCCGATACGATTTTTCGACATAAAAACATCTAGTCACTCAGTTTTCATTGTTTGTATTCTATTGATAACAATCGTTCATTAACACGTCTTTCATATGCACTATGCACAGCACGTGTATTTTTTTCAATCAATTAAAAAACATTTTTATAATGTCTTGTATCGTCATGAAAATATAAATAAGTTATAAGTTGTTCAAAAGTTTTATCGACAAAAAATTCGACATTAATACAATACATGAATTTATTGCCATTTTTTTTTATTCGTTCAAAATTATTGCTTGTCCCTTTTGTAAGATTGCATATATTTTTAAACAATACGATGAAAAAATACGCATGTATTTTTCAATTCACGCACGATTTAAAAATATATCCATGCTTCTATGATAATGTAACCATGCATTCCACTTGACTATCATATCGATCATGACCTATTACTTGGCACGGCTATTGGTGTCATTTAGTGGAACATTTAGTGGAACGCCTTTATTGGAAGTATTAATAAATATGGTAAGTATTGGCTTAATCTAATATGACCGATCGACTTCTAAAAACATACTACCGTCTTAAAAACTAAATCAAATGAGGGTAGGCGCATAATACACCTGTTACACGTCTGTTCTTTCTTTTAACGACCTTAAAATTACCAGGAAGACGGTTAAACTTTCTGTATTGTACCCGACCATTAACATTGAATGCAAAAACGAGAAATAAAGAATAGGTTCATGGGGATCTAGTGGTAAGGCTTCAGCAGGGGTCCGGCTCGGGGTGTGGTGAGACACATTCAATTTGTCGAGGCGTTCCATCTTAACCCTCAGGAACAGCAAAGCATTTGTGATCGAGTTCAAGTTCGAGGAATCCTACTTGAGTATTCCTGTATAAGAATAGAGTTGGTAATGGTTGGTGGTCCATGGGCGACAGTGCCCACTTATCGCCATGCTCATTTGCTACTTGCATTACATAACAAAAACCAACAAATTAACAACGCTTGCATCACTTCTTAATCTGTATAGATGTATATAAAAATAAAATTCAAGTATCTGTCTGTTTAAAACAGCCATTTTCTAAGCCCATACGCTCACTTGGAAACATCAAATACAAAAAAAACATATTTTTAAATGTCTGGCAACTTATCTATCTGTTTTTCTAGAATAACTGATAGGTCGATTATGATAAGATTTTCAAGAAAACATACAAGACTTTTCAAGAGTTACATATACTATTTCTCATCTTAACAGTATATTATTCCTGCGTACAAATTTAAAACCGAGTCTCGTGTAAATGCTTAATGGTCGAGTACTGCATACCGTTCTAACTTATCCCCGACAACGCAAGTGCAACCGTAGCGAGTTCTGTTTACTGGATAAAATAAATTAAATTAATATACATATTCACTAAACGACATTTTTATATATACATAATTTTTACCAATTCACATCGATACAGTTTCCAATGACGTGCAATGTATGCAATCAATACAACATAATGTAATAATGTAAAGATATTATATTTGTATAGATGGATGTAGTATTCTTGATATGACTCGAGGACGATACTTCGAAGCATTTTTTTTCTAAACTGTCGTGGATAAAAAGAGGCAACTATTTAGTTAATTACAATTAATAAAACTGTTTGAAATATTAATAATTCGATATTAAAACGAGATACACGTCAACTAACACGTTTAAAACTCTTATTTGTACAGAAGTAAAAAATTAAAAAAAAAGAACAATTCGATTTTACAGAAGGTTCACTTGCATAGAATGGTTGTGACAACCATATTTTATTAAAATTAAAAATAAATTAATTCAAAAGCATAATAAATAATATGTATTACAAAAGTATTTAATACATATTACTTACATATAAAAAAAATTGCAAGTTGCGTTATTAATACTTATCCAAATCATACATACATATATATACATATATGTTAATTTTTGTATGTATATGCTTCGAAATATCGCCTTAACCGTCTGAAGATGCAGTATTTCTTATCTATTCTCGTATTTTAAGGTTATACGTATTGATCCATTATGTTAAATATTCGACAAGAAAACAATGAAACATTTTTGGCTTCTTAATCTTGACGCTACAAACACCGACACTAGTCTCGGCTGACACTCGAGCAACTTGGACACTCGATGTATAAGTGTCTGACACGCTTGGTAAATATGTTGCTATGCCCAAACACAAGGAAATGGAATGATGTAAACCGACGTCATTTTGTCTAACATCTGCTTTCAGATCTTTTTGGATGTTCATGACGCTTTTCTGAGAGTAATCTCTATGCCCATTTTTCGTATACCTAATATAGATTAAAACTATTAAGTCATTCCAATAATTTCGAGTGTTTTAATGCGAGTTTATACCATTTATAAATTTGAGCGTCTCTTACAAACACGAATTCTGTCAGCATTATTGACCAAGATAGTTGTTTGATTCTGTACCCAAGTGTCCATGCAACGAAAGGGCTAGATTGTAAGGTTTCGAATGGGCTCTGGACGTGGGCCACACCTGCCCGTTGTGAAGACACTCATGCCCCATAGCGGGGACGTAAATGGATCACCCTTTAGGATAATCTAAATTCCTCTACTATGATCACTTTCCAAAGGAAGTCTGGGAGAAATCAGTGCTTAGCGATATAACCGCCTTGTCGATAACATTGTATCTATCTATCTATCTTGGCTTAGCGATAAGACTTTATCTTTTGCCTCCTTTGCCGATGCTACTGTCCAGTGGTATGGACAACAAAGTATTGTATGGTACAGACTTATGGTAGCCAATGATCTAACATTATTTTCTTGTCGTATTTAATACTGCATTAGGAATCATAGTAACTTGCGATACGAATTTCATGACGCCCGTCTAGTTAGAACTTACACAACTACGGTACTTAGAAATGTTAATGTAAAGTCAATTTGACTGTTTGTGTTGCAGCTGTAACGATACAATTAAACGAAAAGATAAATTCGTTTCTAATCCATGGAAAACAACTATTATATGTAGTACAGTCAGTTTCAAAATATCAACGCTAGAGGCGCCGCCGTCTTCGCGTCGCTTTCGTCGCATTAGCTGCGTTTCACACATGGAAAGTGACGTATAAGATCGCTACCACAGATAATACAGCTTTAGATTTTTTTATTTTAACATTCCCCTTGTTTTCTTACCGTTCACCAAGACGTTGGGGCAATCGGCCAAGTCGTGACGTCACGTACACAAGAACATGGTCAAGTTTGAAACCGTCACGGTATACGCACAAGTACTACTTGCGTATACACGCAGCTTTCAATAGCGACGTGGTCATAACACGATCATAATTCGGCCACGTGTTTCGATCCAATGTGAATGACGTCACACGTCAGTGTCGAACAATGCGGCCGCGCGCCGCTCGAGATGTTCCGACGCCGTTGACTCGTGGTACCGTCACGTGCAGTTAGAGCCGACGTAGCGGTGCAGCGAACTGTTGACGTGTTCCCGTATGGGTTGATAGAGGGATTGATGTGGGAACCATTGCAGTCTTCGACAGTAACCGTCTTCGTGTTACTTGTATATCGCCGTGCGTGTATCAACCGTCCTTTAGTGCTATTATTTAGCTATCCTTATAGTCGCATTGTGGTAACAGTAACGTGGTCGTAAGATCATAGACTCATTATGGTGTATAGCACTTCTTCGAATTTAGTACTAGAAGCAAGGCATATGTCGACTTTTGTAGGTACAGCGTGGATCTCGAACAGCGACATCTGTTTTATGTGTACCGCATTTAATACCGAAACGTGTCTTAGCATGTGGGTACAATGTGAACGCGTTCGCAGTCTAGGCGTGACGTCTCAGCATATGCAGCCTTAGGTAGGTCGAGGCACGTCGTTACTGCACATGCGGGGCAATACAGTATGGTTTAACGTAACATCAGGTGTGCGCGGAACACTTCGGGGTCGCTCGCGTCACGGACTATTAAACTCGTTTTGTATGCACTGTCGAGTACAAAGGTACGATTTGAGTGCGCTCAGCGTATCGTAACTACAACCGAAGCTCGTCCCGCCCCCCTGGCTCCCCTCCCTCGTTGCAGTAGGTGCACGTGTACGGCACCATGTAGTAGCCGCAGTTGACGTAGTGGCGGATGAGCGCGCGGTGGGCGAGCCGGGCGGCGTGGGCGGGGCGAGCGGGCAGGGGGCGGGGTCACTCGCGCGGCGCCGCCTTCAGCAGCGTCATCGCGTAGCGCACGTACTGCACGAGGTGGCGGAACGTCGAGAACAGCGTCAGCGGGCCGCACTTGCGGTCCACCGCTATGAACAGATCTGCAATTGGATAATTTACTGTGACTCCGAAGTCTAAAAAGACTTAAATCTTATGTTAGGTTAAAAAATTAAACTAGGTACAAAAAGTGATGTACATTTTGATAGCCGAATGGCGCTAGTGAAGCACTAGACAAGATATTTTCTTAGCATAGTATGATTTGAAACGACTATTCGTTTTGAATATTATTACTGAGAATATCTTTCTCTCTCTCTCTCACTCTCTTCAGTCAACGATTATACCGATAGCATTTGAACTTAGAACAATTGTTATAATGTCCGTTCTGACTAGCGAATAGCGCTAATGTTACTAAACCTAAAATAGGCGTAGACATGATTATGTTCGCGTATACAATTTGTGTGTTTATATATACCCTTATCACGCGGTATACAGAAATGACAAACGAACATACAGTCCAGTTGATGGTAAGTGGTGATTGCTGGCCAGGGACATTTGTAACAACCCAATTAGCGTTGACGAAGACATCAACGCTAATTGGGTTCCATAATTATATAGAACACACTCTAAAAAATACAATATTTTATAGGAAACTGATGCGTTGTTTACACCTGAGATCTTAGTTGCAATGCCTAGTGTCACCGGACCACGACGACGTCGAACACTCCTTTAAAAGGCGGATACAGGTGAAGCGATAGCTAAACAAAGCCCGCGAAGGTGCACCACGGAAGGACTCACGGAGCGTGCGCGCGACTTTGGTCGGACGGTCGGTTGGACGACGACTCACCTTGGTTGGGCCGCAGGCGGCACAGCATGTCGGCCTGCTCCCACAGCTCGTGCGCCACGTACAGGAACGTGTAGTATTTGGTGAGCTGCAGCAGCGCGTGGTGCGCGTGCGCGGGCACCGAGTGCACGAGCGAGCAGTAGCCCGAGGAGCCGGAGCCCGAGCCCACGGAGCCGGGGCCCGAGCCCGCGGGCGACGGCGTCGGCGACAGCGGCGACACGGGCTCCGCGGACGCCGGCTGCGGGGGACGGGACACGTTCGTGAGATATGCATTTTTTTTTATGCTTGAAGAATAGCGAACGAACCTGCAGGTCACCTGACGTTAAGTGGTCACTGCAGCCCTCTCCAACCGTAACGCAAAAACTGCTTCACAGCGGATTTATAAGGGCGGCGGTGGTATTTTCGCGGACAAACCAAGTTCTACCACCTATCAGTGTAGTGGGAGACGGGTAACATAAGGGTAGCGAGGTGGTAGCGGTGTTGCCCAATAGAATTCTGCTCTGGATCTGGGCTCTAGCGGGCTAGTGGAGCTCTATATGTGTGTAGAAATCGTTATTTATTTTAACATTATTTATTGTAACGTACACACGAAATTTATTGGTTGGCCACTAATCCGTATCTCCACCAATCCGCATTGGAGCAGCATGGTCCAGGCCTCAGCAAGTTGTGGGAAGAAGTCCTGTGCCCGACAGTCGGACATAAAACGGGTTGAACCAAAATATGCAGTGGAAAGTGGTTAAGCTTTAGTCAAAGATTAGCCCCAACAAATGCCGTAATTACCTTTTGTTGATATTCTTGTACGACCTTGTTGTACTCCTTGACCTCCCGGTTGTACATTTTGAACATTCGCTGGTACAGCAGCGCCTGCACCCTCAGGCTGGAAACAGGTACGGCTCGTTAGCACAGGACAACACATGAAATAATATATATTAAAAATTCATAGATATGTTTACTAGTTATTTGACGACTCGCGTGGCGCAGTGGTTACAATGCCGGTCTGACACTCAGAGGGTTCCGAGTTCGATTCCCAGTCGAGCAGGCATTTAAATAATGAATTTAAATTTCTGTTCTGACAGAGTGAAAGAGTAGTAGACAAGCGTGCAGGCCACCTGAGATGATGTTAAGTGATCACTGCAGCCCTTGGACACCCAAATCTTAGCTCAAACAGAACTGATGTTCTGTCTGAGGTCGTATATATATAGATGAATCACTACTGAGGAGTACGATAGTGGCCTCGCTGTAAGTATGCCCATAGAAGTAAATCATATTTTCCTGCTATTACTCCC
>DWKL01004663.1:0-10425 GCA_018249415.1 Phareas burnsi
TGTTAATATAAATGTAGTGTAGCGTAAATATATAGTAGGGGAGTCAAGAAAAGGGGCAGTCTGCCGGACGTCCATTGGTCTTTTAATCGAAATAGTAATGTTGTTAATTTTTCTTTCACGTTAGCGTATCAATAATATAAGCATTTACAATTTTCGGTCTTTGCTGTAAACAAAATTTCATTTCCATTCTTTGCTATGTTTAGCATAGCGGTAAACGTGCGTGCAGGCCACCTGATATTCAGTTGTCCCTGCAGCGCGTGGACACCCACATCTTATCTTAAACGTAACTAAAGTTTGAGACCGTATGCAGATGTGTTACTGCGCCTAAGGATGAAGATGGTCGCCTAGCTGTAAGTGTACCCGACCTAAACTTGTCCAACCAAAACACAGGGATTGCTTTACGGTGGATTGTGACAGTGACAGTGGTACCTCCGTGGTAAACTATAGTTCAATCATGTATTAATTCAAGTAAAAGTAATTAAATTTGTCTACTACTACTACTAGGTACTATATATTAAGTTAAATATAATCAATTTTAAAATTATACCTTCAGATAATCACGCTAAAAGAGTATTAATAGAGTAAAAATAGGTAAAATAAACTTTTGTTTTTTCGAAGTCAGCGTATTATTAATTTACACATTTATAATTTAAGTAGAAATAAGTAAGTTTGATTTAGTAGGTAGATAAAGTTAAATATAATAAATTTTAAAATTATACCCTCAGATAATAGCGCCAATGGAGTACTTATAAATAGCTAAAATAAACTTTTGTTTTTTTTAAATCGGCGTATCAATCAACCAACACATTTATAAATAATTTAGGTAGACTGAAGTTTGACTAAGTAGGTAGATTAAGTTAACTAGCCTAAATTTTAAAATAATAACCTCCGATCATAGCGCCAATGGAGTACTTAATAATAGCTAAAATAAACTTTTGTTTTTTTTTAAATCGGCGTATCAATCAACCAACACATTTATAAATAATTTGGGTAGACTGAAGTTTGACTAAGTAGGTAGATTAAGTTAACTAGCCTAAATTTTAAAATAATAACCTCCGATAATAGCGCCAATGGAGCACTTAATAATAGCTAAAATAAACTTTTGTTTTTTTTTAAATCGGCGTATCAATCAACCAGCACATTTAAAATTTAGGTAGACTGAAGTTTGACTAAGTAGGTAGATTAAGTTAACTAGAATACATTTTAAAATTATAACCTCCGATAATCACGTTAATAGAGTACTTAATAATAACTAAATATTATTTTTAAGTCTACGTATCATTAATCGACATATTCATAATAAGGTAGAAGAAAGTAAGTTTGACTAAGTAGATAGCTTAAGTTAACTAAAATACATTTTAAAATTATACCCCCAAATAATTACACTAACATAGTACTAAATTGAAATGAAAAAAATAATTGTAATCTTTTTTTAAGTCAGAATATCATTTATATAAATATATCACTAAAATTAATTGTCATTTTTTTTAAGTCAGAATATCATTAATATAAACATTTATAATTTCCGGTGTTTGCTGTGAACAAAATTACAATACTATTTTTCGCCACGTTCAACTGGCCTATCAGACCCTATTTTTCCTCTAGAGAAACATCCTCGTCTGTGCACTTACGAGGCCATTGTACCTTCATTTGTTCCCGGGTCAGTGTCAAACTGGTCCCAAAGTGGCCTGAAACACAATGATGCGCTACTATGAGGTCGGGTTGCTACCGTTCGGCTTGTGACATCAAAAATCGCTTAGAGTCCCAAAAAAGGTGTACGTTATTCTTAGAATGTATAAATAAACAGAACTCTCGTCATATATGTAGAGTGTTATATTTTGAATATCAAATCAGGATCCTTAAGTAGTAATCACTTAACGTTAAAAAAACAAAATAAATTTTAAATTTAAATTTTTTAAATGTCTAATGATGGGCGTGCAGCTCACCTGGTGTTAATTGGCCATTGCAGCTCATGGACACCCATATTGAACCTCAAACATCCTATCTAAGATCATAGGTAGATGCGACAAGAATTGCTTCAAGGCGGATTGTGAGGGCGGCGGTAGTACATTCCGGTCGAAGTAAAATTCTACCACCTATTGAAGCATTTTAATCCTAATGGCATTAGAGTCACTTTTTTTACTCTAGTACAAATTTGTCTGTATCATGTTAAAAAAATAGCAAAATGCGAGTCGGATCACGCGCCGTCGGGTTCCGTATCGAGATGAAACGCCACGGTTGAAATTCACAATATTCATTTTGTTGGTCGCTAAAATAAGTTTATACTTCATAGCATTTATCAAAGAAACTATGGAAAACAAAGTTATTTCTGTGGTCGCTAAATTCGCTAAGCATATAGTCCAAAATATATCTTAGAAAATAAAAACCACAAATTATCATATTTTCGTTGAAAGTCTGTTTCCAATTCTACCACATAATTTTTTTCTCATGTTTCTATTGAATGAATGAATAGATAAATGCAAAAAATGGGGGCACAATTTCGATCATTTTAGAAGTACATACTATTGACTTTTATAGTAACGGTTAGCAGATTAATATTTAGAAAATAAACATCAATTGAAGTAGACTGCGTTCAAAGCTTGTAATGTATGTTATTATGTATAAAATAAAGTAAAACAAAACGTAATATAATCGGGTTGTGGCGCAAAAAACCGACACATTTTCTCAGTGTTACAACGTCATCATCCCCATTCGTTTTCAAGTTAGCGTCGAACTGGTCCCGAAGTACCCACAAACATTTGACGTGCTTACTACGGGTCGGAAGTCAGGTTGCCGGGCGCCTGACGTCTAGGCGGATATAATTCTTTCTACACTCATACCTGACACAAGGATTTCCTCACGATGTTTTCCTTCACCGTTAAAGCAAGTTATAATTCATTTCTAATTCGCATATGACTTCGAAAAATCAGAAGTGCTTGGGAGATTCAAACCGGACTCCTAGTGTGAGAGGCCGGAATCCTAACCACTAGGCTATAACTACTTACAAATAGTACTTTAAAAACATTAAAAGCTTGAGAGGCCGGAATCTTGTCAGGCTATCACTGCTTCCATAGCGTGGCAATGGCATTATTATATACACTCGCTATTAGTTCTCCGTCAGACAAGTTCCTTACGTTGTCGCTCGGCCCACGACATCACAAACCGCTTAGCGGGTCCCAGAACACTACCTAGGCGTACTTTATGTCGCCCGCATTATAAAATATTAGTGCTACGCTTAACAGAAGACTTTTTATATTGATGACGACAGCTGGGTCCGGTTACAACGGCTCCACAACAGAATAAGTGTTGTTATATTGTAGTTTTTGTCGTTTCGGAAAAGAATTTATTATGTTAATACAATTATTGTAGCTGTGAAGATCTAGTAGTAAGACTCCGGCTTCTCACGCAGGGTCCGGGGTACGAATGCCGCACGCACCTTTGATTTTTTGATGTTATGGTCGTGCGTACGTGCGTTGACGCGCGTGGAGCAGTGATCACCACCGACACGAAGAGGGTTTCAGTTTCGAATTCCGGCAAGACAAAAATGTAAAGGGTAAATTTAAACTTCTGTTCTGAGTCTGGGTGTGTGTCCTCGTGTTTGGATTTATCCCCTGCACACATGACATGGGGAATCGTAGAGTGAGACTATAAGTGTATATAGCGTATTGTAAATTAATTATCACTTGCTTTAAAGGTGAAGGAAAACGTGAGGACACCTACATGTCTATGAGTTGTTTGTAAAGATCTCAAAGGTATGTCAAATGTACCAATCTCCCCTTAGTCAGCATAGTGGACTATGTCCTAATCCCTCTTCGTCTCAAGAGGAGACCGGTACCCAGCAGTGGGACAGTAATGGGTGGGAAGTAACATTTTGTAAAGGTTGGTGGTTGCTTACTTGGTTGCTTATCTTGGTGTTGTTTGTATGTCTTTATAATTATTTTAATGGTGACGCATAGAGTTTATTTGTATCTGTATTTGCAATCATGGTACATATAACAGGTAGCATATATTTCGTCTCGTCCTCTTATTAATTTAAGTTACATTACAAAGGCGCTATTGAATATTTTCCAAAGCTTTAAATTAGTATTTACTATTAATGTGGGTAGATCGTGTGACAATAATGGATTTATGTAATTAGATAAAACATGCTGTAGACAAGACGATCATTGTTTTTGCGTTCATTACGTTTTTTATGTTCGAAGAGTAGCAACCGAGCGTGCAGGCCACTTGATATTAAGCGGTCATTGTAGCCCACGGACACCTACATTTAACTCCAAAAAAAACTGAAGATATCTGAGGTCGTCATAGATGCGTCACTACTCCTGAGGACTAAGATGGTCGCATCGATGTAAGTGTGCCCGGCATATAAGGACAATTGAGTTTTAATCCTCGTAAATTTGATGTGTGGATGGTATGTTCGTTACATTTTGAAATACACCAAATATTTTGATAACACAGCGATACTGCTATACGAAAACGTCAAGCCAAGTGAAGCTGCCACCAAATCATCGTCATCAATCCAATAATATCCTGCCTACCTATACAATAATATGCTGGACACGGGTCTCCTCTCAGGATGAGAAGGATCAGGCCAAAGTTGATTATGCCCGAAAAGTACCGATCGGTAGACTTCACGCACCTTCGAGAACTTTACAGCGCACTCTCAGTAATGCAGATTTACTCACAATATTTTCTTTCACCATTAAAGCAAGTGATCATTAATTTTCAATACGCACATAAATTCGAAAAATCAGCGATGCACACGAGATTTGAATCCCGGACGCCCAATGTGAGACAGCGGAATCTTAACTAAGCTGTCCCTGCTAACAAATAGTACTTCCAAAACATTAAAAGCTAATAGATCGTAGCGGTAACTAAGTTAAAAAGGGGACTATGTAAACACTCCCCTTAAATTATGAGGAACTGATCAGATTTCCGGATCTAACGGTGCGTGAGGACCATCGCAATGCCAATCAGGCACCCAGTAGTAGCTATCGGAATATTCGTACAGAACCCTTCAAAATACCCCATTCCAAACGGCTTTATGCAAAAATCGCCCCTAAATCAGTACATCAAATGATATGGTAAGTCGATTTTGGCTTGCTAATAACAAATCAATCAATTCACTTTTGCAGTTAACAGCTATCGAGGGAGTTTTATTAAATTATTTAAAAAGGGAAAATCTGTTGAGCCGAATATTTTGTACCTATACAATTTAAAAAAAATCGTAAAATATTATTACGATAAAAAAAACTCGTGTTTTCACACAAACATTCAAAAAATAATTACAATTTTACAATTTTTAATAATTTAAAGAGCAGTGATAGCCTAGCGGTTAAGATTCAGGCCTCTGACATTGGAGATCCGGGGTTCGAATCCGACACGTACCGCTGTTATTTTCAAGTTATGTGCGTATTAAAAATGAATTACTCTGTAAAGTTCTTAAAGGTGTAAAGTCTACCCATCCGCACTTGGCCAGCATGATGGACTAACGCCTGACCCTTCTCATTCTAACCTCAATCAGGACTATAGCCGTATCTGAAGTCATACGTAGACCCGTAACAACTCTTGAGGACTAAGATGGTCGCCTCACTTGTAAGTGTACCCCACAATCACACCACTTCAATCGAAACAGTACACACAGAACAGTGCTCCAACAGAACAGTATTCCTTCGTTCCTGATGGATATATCTTCAGTGCTGTTTGATATTAGGTGTACGTGTCCGTGGGCTGCAGTGACCACTTAACATCAGGTGGCACACACGATCGTTAACTACTCTTTTAACACAAAAAGGTCGTCTTCTATACTATAAAAAGTGGGCTAATAATGGGTAGATAAAGAAGTTAACTCATTACCATATAATACTTGACAGCTCCAGCTCCAAGAATCGAGTAATTTAACCAATGATTAAAAAACCAGTAAATCTTTTCCGCGCAACTGTATCATACGAAGATGTGAGTACATATAACACATTACCATATCATTTTTGACAGCTCCAGCTCCAAGAACCGAGTAATTTAGCCAATGATTAAAAAACCATAACACATTTTCCGCGCAACTGTATCATACGAAAATCTGAGTACCTATAATTCATTACCATATAGTTTTTGACAGCTCCAGCTCCAAGAATTGACTACTTTAACCAAAGATTAAAAAACCATAAAACCTTTTCCGCGCAACTATACTATACGAAAATCTGAGTACCTATTGTGTTCGCGTGTCTTCGGCCTGGTAATTTTATTAAAAAACAAATAAATCGTATTGGACGTATCAAATAGCAATTTACCGATTAATAAATTCTGTTTGCTTCGGTCTGTGTTCTACAGCACTTTTTTGATTAACAGTGAAAATATGTTTGTCTGTTATTTTGGAACAATGAGTTAATTTTGTAATCTATTTCACAGTTAGATCGATAAGTAATTTATATCAGATCCACCGACACGGAATATGCAGTCATAATTATTTTACATTCGCAATTTTATTTTAATAATAATAATAACAATGCTTTATTGCCACACTCAGAAATATAAAACGAAACATATGAAAAACAAAAGAGAAAACATACATATGAAAAACAAAATAAAAAAAAATGAATTGGCAGTGGCCCATGAAGGGGGTGGCTCAGCTTTTTGTTGACACGAGACCTTGGTTCCGCGTAACGCTGTTTTTCAGCCACTCCCTACTCCCTTGAGTGTTATGCAGGAGGTGAGAGTATTGCTCCCCAGTTCCCAGCCGACGCAAAAATAACTTATTCTATGTAATCTTTCAAAACGTCGTCGACCCATTAATGTCCCACTGCTGGGCACAGGTCTCCTCTCAGAATGAGAAGGGTTAGGCCATAGTGGCCACAACGCTGGCCAACTGCGGATTGGTAGACTTCACACACCTTCGAGAACTTTGCAAGGAACTCTCAGATGTGTAGGGTTCCTCACGATGTTTTCCTTCACCGTTACCATCTTTCAAATAATAATTAACAATTAAAACTTTCTACTTATATTATTAAATTATTGGACTCTTGCAGGTCTAGTGCATGTGTCTGTGTATAGTTTAATGCACTTATTTATAAAGACATAATTATCTGTTGCTTCGCACTTTTTTGATAAAGTCATCACTATCACTTGGTAAAGTCGTCATTGATTTGAATACCACCGCCGTTCTCTCAATCAGCTGTGAAGCAATTTGTGTTTCGGTCGGAGGTGCGATTGCCGAGCACACTCATACATAGCGTGGTGACTATCTTAGTCCTCAGGAGTAGTCACGCATCTACGTACGACCTTAGATATAACTTCAGTTTTGTTTGAGATTAGATGTGGGTGTCCATGGGCTTCAGTGGCCACTTAACATCAGGTGGCCAGCATGCTCATTTGCTACTCTTGAAACAAAAAGTGGCACCGTTTAGTGGTACCTTAAAAATATTATGATATTCAACAGGTGGTAGAACTATAGATCTACCGTAGATGCCACCACCATCTTTATAATCCGCCGTGAAGCAGATCTTGTGTTTGCGTCGTCGGGTACGCTTACAAGCGAGGCGGACATTTTAGTTCTCAGAAGTAGTAACACATCTACGTACGACTTCAGTTCTCTTTATGCTTAGATATGAACGTCCATGAACCATTTAATATTTTTAACTCTCCAATTTTATTATATTCATAATATCAATCTCTACTCTTATATTCTATTCAATTATCGATACGTTTATACTGAGAAATGCTTTTAGATCAGACTAGATTTTGATCTAGCGCTATATTTATCACGTATAGCCGAACCGTCAATCCGACGTGACGCGGCATATATCGCCGGCTCTCAACATAAGACACGTGTCGCACCGGTTACGATTAACTTTTTTTAAGAGTAGCAAACGAGCATACATACCACCTGACGTTAAGTGGTCACTGCAACTCATGGACACCCAAATGTAACTCCACACAAAAATCAAGTTCGTTGTATATAGTTGCGTCGCTTCTCCTGAGGACTAAGATGGTCGCGTCGCTGTAAGTGTGTCCGGCAACCGCACTTCTTCAACCGAAACAAAAATTGCGCCATGGGGACGGCGGTTGTACTTGCCCGCGCGAACTATAGTTCTACTAGCTATTAAAACTTATAGTAACACTCTATTATTATTATAGCAATATTTTTCTTCGATCGATATGCGACACAGTTGTGTGATTAACATCAGCGAGAGGTTTAAATTTTTTTTTATGTTTGTTCTTTGATATTCAAATGAAAATCGTGAAATAGTTCTAGGATTAATTTACAATTTAGGCAGCGATAGTCTGGTGGTAAAATACCAGCCTCTCATGCGGAGGTCCACACTTCCTCCTACGCACCTCTGATTTTCGAAGTTATGTTCGTAATAGAAATTAATTATCACTTATTTTAACGGTGAAGGAAAACATCGTGAGGAAACCTACATAACTGTCAGTTCTCTGTAAAGTTTTCGAAGACGTATGCATTCTCCCAATCCACACATGGCCAGTTTGGAGGATTATGACTTAACCTTTCTCATTCTGAGAGGGGACCCGTGCCCAGCAGTGTGACTATAATGATACGAACCAAGTCACGATACGGTACTTACATATAATTACAAATAGATATTGACACTCTCCACCTATCCGCATTGGAGCAGCGTGGTGGAGTATGCTTTAGGCCTTCACCAGTTATGGTAAAAGAGCCGTGCCCAGCAGTGGGGTATATAAAGGGCTGCAACCACATATAGATAATGACTTTTAGCAGACTTCTTGAAACTAAACTTGCCTATAGGAGAATTGATTTTTTTTTAAAAGAAGGCATGTTTAGTTACTGGTATTTTAACTTTATAGTATATAGTTACTAACTCGAGGTGAAACTTTAAGCCTATCAAGGAAATATGTATCCGGAATATCGACTACACAACCTGAGTAACGGCAATATTATGGAAACCCAAATAACGATATATTTATATTTCACCAAAAATAATGTTAAATAAAAGGCATAACATAATATTATCTAATGACAACTTTTATTGCAGCGCCATGTTTTTATTATAATAAATTGAGATGGAGGTAGAACTATAGTTCATCCGGGGAAGAGCCACCGCCGCTCTTATAATCCGCCGTGAAGCAGTTTTTGTGTTTCGGTTGGAGATGTGCGGTTGCCGGACACACTTACAGAGTGGCCACCATCTTAGTCCTCAGGAGTAGTAACGCATTTATGCGCGACTCCAGACAGAACTTCAGTTTTGTTTGAGGTTAAATGTGGGTGTCCATGGGCTGCAGTGACCACTGAAAGTGAGCGAAAGTGAGAAACTGAAAATAAGTTTCATTTGAAACAATATGTTGTTTTAATGATAGCCTAGCGTGTTAAGATTCTGACTTTTTACGCTGTGTCCTGGATTGGAATCTAGCACGCACATCTAATTTTTCGAAGTTATATGCGTATTAGAAATTAATTATTACTTGTTGTTGTAATGGTAAAAGGAAACCTACACACTTGAGAGTTATTTGTAAAGTTCTCGAAGATGTGTGAAGTCCAATCCGGACTTGGCCAGCGTGATGGACTATGACCTAACTCTTCTCATTCAGAGACGAGTTCCGAGGGCATTCATGATTCTCAAGTCCTAAGTCAATTGGAAGAAATTTAATTTCGAGATAAGTGGATCCTTTATGATCTTTTTATAATATTTTATTTTTAAGATTTAAGAAATTTACTTTCAATTCGTGGTACGTTACTTATTAAGTAACATAAAACCTTGGATTATATGTTCCGATAGCAAGAGTTTATTTGTAGCATCATCAAGAACTATAGTTAACTAACAAACATTCGTCATTAACCGTCTGTAATAGCCTTCACAACCGTATGAATTCCAAACTCACTAAAGTCAAGAGTTCGCCAAACACTTGGCCAAATACTGTTATGTTTGTTTTCAGCTTTTGTTTGCGCCGCCCGGGCCGAAGTTGGGCCAAGCTGAACGCTCCAAACTCGATCTCTCAATGAAGTTAATAGGCCGTTGTATCTGTGATTACTGTTTCGGGTCCAGGCATGTCTCCACTATCGGTCGCCCGTTTCGGGCACGGCGCTTAATTTCTGAAGCTAGTTGAAATTCAGGGAAGATTGTCCGCTAACATGCAATATCGTACATCTTAGATCGCCTGACCTCAACCCATATCATGAGCTTCCTAAGGTACTGTTTAGGTAATGTATACATTTTATATGTACTAGTAGCAAAGGAGCTTATAAACCACGTGATGTTAAGGGCAGTCCGTCATGTCTAATCTCGAACAGGACTGAAGTCCTGATGACTGTAGCCCGTCACGTCTAACAGAACCGAAATCCTGAGATTGTACGTAAATGCGTTACTCCTGAGGACTAAAATGGTTGCCTCATTTGCATGTGTACTCGGCAACCACATCTCTCTAACCGAAGCACAAGAATTGCAAGACGGC
>DWKL01004664.1:0-10424 GCA_018249415.1 Phareas burnsi
CCCCAAAGGAGAGATTCTCAGTTCGCCGCGTATATTTTTTATGTCAAAGTAATAATTATTAACGGGCTCTGAGATTGTGAAATCTATTACTATTGTATATATAAGTTTTTGTTATAGTCTAGAAGCAGAGCAGTCCACCCGATGTTAAGTGGTCACTGCAGCCCCTGGACACCCACATCTATCTCAAACAGGATTGATGTCCTATCTGATGTCGTGTGTAGATGCGTCACTCCTGAGGACTATGATGGTCGCCTCGGCGCAAGTGTACCCAACAACCGAACTTCTCCAACCAAAACACAATAATTTATTCACGGTGGATTGTGAGTACGATGGCAGTACCTCTCCGGATGAACTATTGTTATACCACCCATTAAATCTCTCATGTGCCTAACTTTAAACCGGTCACGTATATATAAAATTGACGTGTCGGTCTAAGATACCAAATCAATTGTGTTTTTCTAAGACCATATGCTTGTTAAAACTATTTGGGTATCGCACACTAATATAAATAAGCATGAAAATGGCAGTTATTTTGAAATCATACAAAGAATTCCAACCTCATTTATACATATTGACTTGTTTCTATTATATTGAGAAACATAAAATGCAAAATTTTAAGGAAAACCCTTGGTGCATTGCTATATTGTTGCAAATTCAAAAATACTATAAAGAAAGGACCCTGGTAAGGTCGCTCGTTATATAAGAAAGACTTAAATTTTACAATGCACCCTTGGCAGCGGAAACGGTTCATTAGGGGGCGGATGTACGCAGCTTCCGTGCCTCCAGGTGTTGAATATGTAAGTGCTTTTCTTGCCTTTATATCGACATTTTTAACGCTATGGATAGTAACGATCCGTTAAGGCGAGAGCGAAAAACTGTATTTCTATGCGTCTTGCATGAGTCGCTCGTTGTCACTCGAACCATTATGATAAGCTATCTTACCACGTTTTTATTGAGTCGATGTGGGTCCTGTCTGTTCGCGAGGAAATTTGTAATCGATTTTAAATTAACTTCCCGATGTGTTAGAGTTTTGAAATTTGGACATAGCTCAGATTTGGAACATGTCAAGAAAATGGCGTCATATTTTAAGAAAAAATTTTTTTTTTTTGTACACTATTTTTTAACTTGAATTGACTATCTATGAATTTATGAATGTACGGAATCTTGTGATTCAATTTTCAACCACTTCTAAACGTCCCAATAATTTGGAATGTCGCGCAAGTATCAAGACCCGTCGTGGATAATTTCAGGACTGTGGTCTTGTATTCTCACCAAGATCATATGCTCATAATAAAACACAACCATATCTATGTCAGTTACTAATATATAGCAGCAATGACTTGAAACTTGTATTAATCTTTTATAACTGTAATTCTTGTTCGGAAAATAATGCGTTTGAGCATATTTATATAATAGTAAAAGGTAAAGGATTTCGATTTTGACCGTTTTCGAAGCAATGTTTAAAGTTTAAATTTTTATTGGTAATAAAATATTAAATTTTAAATTGAAAAAACACATTTAATACATTCTTTCAATCGTATTTTATCTGTATTCCAGAGCCAAATTTAAATTTGTCTTTGAAGGCATAAGAACGAAATAAGATACCTTTCAATGTTACAAATGAAAAAATATATATTAAATGTTGAATAGTTACAATGTAACTTAATAATAATCACTCAAATGTCACATCCATAAAGAACAGATGTAATTAAAAATGTTTTTGAATTTGATTCAAGTGTGAACAAGCTCCTATAATACTAATAACAAAGACGTAGTTAATTCTGTTCGTATGCAAATTCTGTGTGAATTAAAATTAAATGTTATAAATAATATTATGTGATAAATAATAATGATTATTTATACAATCCAATTATAGTAGTGTTTGTTTTAAAATTTAAATAACGATCCAAGTGACGCAGCCGTAACCATTGCGGTTTTATGCGCCGAGGGTTCCGGGTTTGATACCTGGTCAGGAGGATATTTAAGTGATGCTTTTAGATTTCTTTTCTGGGTCTGAGTGTTTGTTTACTCGTCTTTGTATGTCCATGGTATACATAACGCAAGGAATCTTAAAGAGTGTAGAAAGTATTATTAAAACGAATCGATGTTGTCTTCGTAATGATATCAGATTTAAGCGATCCCATTACCACTAATAAACTCGTGTATAAGCCGCTTAACAGTTGTTAAAAACGCGACAAAGGCTTTTAAAATATGTACAACAATTTTAACGAGGTAAAGAAACAAAAATAACCATGAAAGTAAATATCCCAAAAATTAAATATTCAATTTGTATGAATGATTCCATCGGTAAATAGCTTCAGCAATTTGCAATCTGAATGTATTCGTTTTGAGTTATTTTGATTAATTGAAACCAAAATAATTTATTCCAATACAGACGCATATTGCTTTGAACTAATTGTCAATGAAAACGATAAATATGGATTTACGTTTGTGATAAAATTTAAATGTGAATTTTGCAGTAATAAATTGTTTAGGTATTCATCGGCGTATTTTGTGTTGCTTTACGTAAAGTTACACAATTTTGTTAATAGGATATATTTTCAATAACATTTATAATTAGTCTGGCAGGGACAATAAACTCCGTTACCCTGACCTATAGTTGTGGGATAACCAACATCCAACAGTGGGAGCATGCTTTCGATCGAAATTTTCGATTTCTAGGGTTGGTCCTCTTCTTATTTCCGAGAAGCTATTTAAATGAGCATTTTAGAAATTAATTATCACTTGCTTTAACGATATAGGAATGTGAGCAAAGTTACCTGAAAGTTCTGCAAGGTGTGTCAAGTGTGCCAACTGACGAACACGTCAGTTGGCACACTTGGTAACAACCAACCTGTATCTACTGTCCGCCACGTTAGGCACTGTCTTGCGACTGGGATAAAAATTCACTACTAGATTTTTGTCCCGGTCGCAAGTCTGAATTACGTAAAAAGGATATGTGAAGACAATTCTTGACGGTTATGCCTCCCAGACTTGAGGAAACGGGTAGGAAAAAAGGGAAAAAAGATCATCTATCCAGCTACAACCTATTTTTGATATTCCGCTGTTGGACACGGGTCTCTCCCTCACAAATTAATGAAGACTGGAGCATATTCCACAACGCTGCTTCAATGTGGATTGGTTAAGCAAATAGTACAGTGCCTCTTCATCTAAGTGATATAACCTTGGTGGGTCGATTTCGCAGGCATCACCGCCACACGTATTTCTGCTCTACGACAATAGTGTTAAATGCTTCAGTGTTCTCGTTTGAAGGCGTGATAAGACACATGAGGCGTTCCAACTTAGTTCACAAGCATGATACAAGTATCATACAGGTGTAATAACGAGTCACTGGCCGATCCCAGGTAAGACTGCAGGCAAATTTAGGGTTGCTTACAGATATCCATGGTTTACAGTAGCCCCTTACCATCAGATGACCTCAGTAGCTACTTCTATGCGAGAAGAAAGTACACGGACCCATATCGATCTTAGCCGTATCCGACATAATCTAGTTTCAGTAACCTCAAGCAAACACTGCAAATTTCATGCGCATATTTATGTTGTTTTTGGATCATTTCCCTACAGCGGGTTGAAACAGAATAATGTGTCGCAATGTGCAAGGTCACGCGCGTTGCTCTCATTAATTTCCATAGAATTTGCAGCAGCGCCTCGTGTAGGGTTGCCAAGCGTTCGGCTCTAGCCGGATATGTTTGGCTCTACAGTCGTGTCCGGTGAAAAATTTACATGTTCTGCGTATTTTATTTGGATCATTTTACTATATGATGATCAGCGTTCGAAGGATCATCATTGTGATTATAATGTCACTGTAGTAAAATGTGTATCCGACTTCTGCTAAAGGACTTTTGTACACGAATGTCCGGCCGAACACGGCTGGGGCGGTTTTTTTGGACCTGGTAACCCTACTCGTGTATGCACTCTTTGTTTACACTGGAAGTGACACTGAACTTGTGTATTCAAAGACTTCAATTTATTAACGTGGTAACGTCAACTTTCATACTATTTTTGTTGGTTTATTTATTTCGCGCGGTGAAAGTTTTAATTTCGTTAATGTACTTATATATGAATAAACAATTATGTTTAACGAAGTTGTTCATGTCTGAGTGTAACTGTTTACCCGCGTGTTATGTTTGTGTGCAGGACATGACATTGGATATAACAGTGCCAATATTCAAAGTAGTAAAGTAGCTACATTGTATTATAAAAGTAATTATTGGACATGATCATGGCTCTCAGCAACGATTTGCGATAGAAATAAAGAATGAGGGTAGTGACGAAGAAAGAATGATTAAGATATATTAAAAGAGCGAGAGATAAAAAGAAGGAAAGTAAGAGAAATAAATATGGAAATTGAGAAAGACAGAAAAAATAAAAATGAAAACAAATAAGAAAGAAACGAGTAGGAAAGAGAGATGATTATATGTTTTGCTCGTACAGACTATCTGTTTCCACAAAGTAATGTATTGTATTGCGTTTTATACTAGTTGAATTATACTCCCGGTGTGAAATTAAGCCTAAAAAAATCTTCAACAACCAATTACTAGCATCGTCCGTAAGTCTTAGGCCACTGAACTTTATGTCCTTCAAACGGTATAAAAGTTTAAATTATGATCTGAATAATAAACTCCAGTTATGACGTTTGGTGAATGTGACCCCCGGGACAAGGGTCGAGGTGACCGGTGTCCCATCGGGGATTGCCTGGGGCATGCATTCGAGTGGTCTGGAAACTATTCCTATTAGCATACTCTTAGAGTTATGAATTATAGAAGGATTTCGGTTATAACTTTATGCAATCGTGTAGCTATTTTTATTTTATTTTTTAACGGACCTCACAATAGAAGGGGGGGGAGGTCTCAATTTGTCTGAATGTTTTTTATTAAATGAGAAAAGGTGAAGGTTTTCAATTCGGTTGATTTTTGTCTGTATGTTACGGGATTAATTGGCGGAGTCGTTTTTTTGTCGTCGTAGTGTAGTCGTTGAAGAGCAAACGGGCACTCAGGCCAGTTGATGTTAAGTGGTCATTGCAGCCCATGGCCACCCACACTTAATTTCTTTCTAAGGTAGAACTTAGATGTGCCACTACTCTTGAGGACTAAGATGGTCGCTTCACTATCAGTATTCAGCAACCGCACCTCTCCAACCGAAGTACAAATACTGCTTCACGGCCGATGATGAGCGCAAAAGCGGTGGTACTTCCCCGGGCGAACTATAATTCTACCAGCGTCAAACCTATTGAGATGGTTTAAAAAATATGGTGTGAGGTTAATTCCACAGATTATAGCTGTTTTCGTGAAATTACGAGAAAAAAATAATTTAAAAAGGTTGAATAAAAATTGAATATTTTTATTTGCACGATCTTGAATACATTAAAAATAGCTTGTCACTTTATACACTTAGTTAAGGTTAGCCAATTTTCACCCGTCAAGATATGCACAATTTATTATTTATTATAATATAAAATGTTTAGTCATATACATTATAAAAAAATATTACGTCGGTGATCGCTAGTGGCTAAATTTTATATGCGCTTCTATGTTTCGGAGGGCACCTTAAGCATTCGATTCCGGTTGTTATCATTGGATAGTACTTGTTAAACTGCCGATGATCTTATGGGTGATATAAAAATATACATCAGGAGTTGGCCAAGATTACGTGTACCATCTTCTAGTAATCAGCAAAGGACCAGCATGGCGATGTATGGTTTACGCCTCGCCAAGTTGTGATGGCGAAACCCGTGCTCATCAGTAGAACATAAAAAGGGTTGCAGCCAATTCAAATGTTCTTCCACTTGGTACAAAGCTTATGTAATCCGTACTGGCGAAGCTCGTAGCGGTATGAATTTTAAAATGTATAATTTTAATTAGACTTTTATAGCGACGGGGTCAGTGACTGGCCACGCCTACATAAAGCATTTGTTTCACAGTCTCCGAAAAACGAGTAACGTATGATATATATTTGTTAATCTTTTTAGTATTACTATTTCGTTAAAATTATATTTCCTTTTTTGGACGACCCCTGTGGATCAGCGATCATCTAACAGTCTGCCATGTAATGGGTTCCGGGTTGGATCCTCAGCTAGACACCTAAATGATGAGTTTATAATTCTAATACTTTTTTGTGTAAGTCTATGGCACGGGAAATCACAGTGTAGCGGTATGGGTGTAGGAAACGTTATTTATTTATCTATTTACTATCATACCAAGTAACATTAAGACGTGGGAACTTACGATATCCATGTTAACATTGAAATGATTTTTTATAACATAGAAATAGTAAATAAGCATTCAGTCCGCTTGGTGTTAAGTAACCACTGTTGTCTATAGACAAAACGCTTTCTACATTCATATCCACACACCAGGATATGTACCTTATGTTATGCGCGCCATGGGCACACACAAGACGTGTACACGATCACTTAGACTCAGAAAAGAAATCTAAGTTCAACATTTAGATGTCTGCCTGTCCGGAAATTGAACCCGAAACCCTGTGCGTATCAGACCGGCATGATAACCGCTGCACTATGCGGGTCAACAATTGCAATCAATACTAAATAGAATTTAAGTCCAACCTGAGATCGGTCATAGATGCGTCGCTCCCGCTGAGGACTAATTTGGGACGTCTTGTGTAATTGTCTCTTCTTGACACGTTGACTGCGGCGCTAATATTCAAAACAATCCACCCGTGCGGCGCGCAACACAACAAGTGTGTTTCAGTACGGCGGCACACACTGTATGCGTGCGAGCCGCACGGGCGGCTCGGATAGTAAAACAGGACAGGTTCGTTTGCCGCAGTCAAAGTGTTAACCAACTCCTTCAAACCTGAACACAGTTTATCCCTGTTTTATTAGGCCAAAAATACGTGTGTCGGTTGTGCCTCTGGAGTGAATCGTGATAGGCTCTACCATCTTTGTATGATCTGATTTAAAGGACAGATAGAGATAACGTGTTCTGACTTAAATTTACCACACCCTTCACATGAAAACACAGTAGCATTCCGTGCTACCAATATCGTTTAATATCGTTGTAAATGTGGTAGAGCCATTCATGGTTAAACTCAGGAAGTATAACCACTACATGTACAGCTATATCTGCTTTATAACAGAAGTGTGAAACGCTCCTG
This sequence comes from Phareas burnsi, assembly GCA_018249415.1. Lineage (NCBI taxonomy): Eukaryota > Metazoa > Arthropoda > Insecta > Lepidoptera > Hesperiidae > Phareas > Phareas burnsi. Next base: position 7,138 of record DWKL01004664.1, read on the forward strand.
AATCCTGTTTGAAGGGTAAGGAGGTAAGGGAGAAAGACTTACACGAAGTACTCCAACTTAGTTCTCAGGGATAGTAATGGATTCGTGACCGATCTCAAGGAGAACTTAAATTATATTTAGGGTCGATTTCAAATGTCTGTAGGCGGCAGTGACCACTATCAAGTGGACTATATGCTCATTTGCTATTTCTATGCTATAAAAAGTTTATCCGTTTAAATTGGAGCACGTCAACAGACTCCGCCCACCGGCGTGTTGCGGCGAATACGGTCATACAATTAACTTCCGCACACCTTAACTGTTTGTTTTCAGAAGCGATCTAACGAGCGTTTTAATAGACCATATTGTGTTTACTCTCTAAAGTGTAGTCTTTTGCGGTGTAAGACTTCATGCATATGTAAGTCTGTTCTCGTTATCCGTTGTTTTGTTCGTAGAGAACACATACTCTCAGGAGTTAGTACTCGTAATATAGGGAGGTAAGATTCTAAACTTGTTGTGCGAGGGGTCCACGGTTCGAGTCCCGCACGCATCATTGATTTTTAAAAGTTGCTTTAACGATGAATGAAAACATCATGAGAAAACTGAGAGGTATATGTAAAGTTCTTGAATGTGTGAGAAGTTTATTAATCTGTACTTAGACAGTGTGGTGGACTATAGTATAATTACATAATTCTTACGAAAAATATTTTATCCAAAATACATTATACAAAATGAGTAATAATTTTAGGAAGGATTACGTATGGTATGAAGGTCGTTATATTGTTATATGTCTTAAATTTGGGAATATGAAACAATACACATTTAAAAGTACGATTTTACATTTGCTTGCAAAATGTAGGAGGTATACACAAAACTCGCCCCAGAAATAATAAGAAATAAATGTCTACATTTTTGAAGCTTTCATTATCGGGCCAAGGCTGAACTCGAATTACAGAAATAAAAATGGCGGCGTGATTTCACAACCGCGAGATACAATCGCGGAATGGTTTAAAGAAGAAAGATCGCCCGCAATTTTGTTAAAGACTAATAACTCCCTTGGAGCTATCGCGTCCCTGGATAGCAGTTAAATGCGCCAAATTGGGCCATCTCTTCACCAGAGCCCAGTTTTATGGCGCCTTATATCTTCTAAGCTTTGCACTCTTATGTTTTGATAACATCGATTCCTTATCGGGATTTTAATTTTACACGGAAATTTACAATAACTTTTCATTGATGGACTTAAAATTTTTCGACTTACGTATATTTGACGACCCATGGGGCGCGACTACGTTAATAATATCATAAGTTGAACCCGGAACCGCAAAGGGTCCCGGGTTCGATTCCTGACCGAGCAGACTTTAATGATGAATTTAGATTTATGTTCTGGGTTAGGGTGTTTGTGTACTTGTCTTTGTATTTGTCCATGGCACCCTATATTAGAAATCCTTGCGAGTAAACAAGCGTGCAAGCCACCTGATGTTGCGTGGTCACCACATCCCATGGACATCCATAACCTCGATCAGGATTGACGCCTTATCTGCGGTCATACGTAGATATATCACTGTTCCTGAAGCCTAAGATGGTCGCCTCGCTATAACTGCGCCCGGTAGTACAAATATTTAACATAATGTATTAACACAGAAGCGCACTAAAATCCTGGCAATCCAGCGATTCCAGCTCAAAGCGGAAACACGAAACAGGCGCAGTGCAACTGATAATCTTCTGCGGTACAAAACGGTAAATTCAAATGAGCTGTGTAGCGACTGATACGCATTAGAAACCGCAGAACCGCAACCGCGGATACAGCGAGGGAGTAGCGTTAGTGTGAGTATCTGCAGCGCAGATTAAAACTATAACCGCGGCTTTGTATATAGAACTAACTTGCCCGTGCTCTGTCGACGCGCAACTTTTAAATGTCTATGCTATAAAATTTATCTTAGGTTTTTCATAAATGTGTCTTAGATTTTTTTGAGATAGTGGAAATAGTGAAGGATACGTACCAAGTCATGTTGAGTTCTTATGGATATGAATGATGTTATAAAAACCAAATAGAAATAGAATAAAGAGGAATTAAAATATAAATGGGATTGAAACCTTAATTGTGGTTCGCTACAGACGCGTTATTATCCGTGTGTATTGTAATCGTCATCAACACAATGTCCCACTGCTGGGCACGGATCTCTCAGAATCAGCACGATTAGGTCATAGTCCACCTCGCTGGTTAAGTCCAGATTGATAATTGTCCTTTGTAAGTATCTCGAAGATATGAGAAGACTTCACACATCTTCGAGATACAAAGAATTCTCAGTTGTGTGGGTTTCTTCACGATATTTTCCTTCAACATTAAAGCATGTGATCATTAATTGTTAAAACGCACATAATTTTGAAAAATGAGAGGTGCGTGTGGATGTCGAACCCTAGACCCCGAGTGTGAGAGGCCGGAATCTTAACCATTAGACTATCAATGGTGTGGACTAAGCATATCTCCCTTACCACACTGTTCAACCCAGAACACAGCGGCGCTACATATTTGCTACAAGGCAAAAATAGATTGACGATGGAGATGGCGACGATGCTCTATATCAGAGGCCTACGAGGAGTAGTGGGTATTATCGAAATAAATATCGATTAAAAACGATTCAGTGCTTTTTAAAATTAGCCTATACAAATAGACAGACAATCGTATTTTTTTATATTTTGTTATCGCGTAAAAAAAGCTTAAAACGAACGTACCAACTCAAAAAATTGGAATGTTTTGAAAATGCAGATGGACGATTTTGTTTATTTGCACTGATAGGCAATATATGAAGAACTGCTTTGATTCGACCGTGGTGACATCTTGTGAAGCAGTTCTCGAGCAATGGACCTATAACACCTACACTGCTATTTTAGAACACTGATTGTTCTAATTTTAAAAAATATATCAGAGAAGAATCCATTTATCAAAGAAAGAACTTTATCAACATTTGCTTTAATGGCGAAGGTCTGACGAACCGCATGGCGTAGCGGTTACTACATTGATTTGACGTGCAGAGGGTTCCGGGTTCGATTGCCGGTCGGGCAGACATCTAAATGATGAATTTTGAATTCGGATGAATAATTTCTGTTCTGGGTCTGGGTGTTTGTGTACTCGTCTTGTATGTGTCCATGACACCCATGACATAGGATAGATATCCTAGTGTGAGGTAATGAATATAGAAAGCATTTCTTTGTTTAAAAATCGTAAGAAAACCTGAGAATATTCGTGAAATTCCTTTAATTATATGAAAACTACTAGCTCGTACTTGTTTAACTTGGTAAAGCTTTTAAAT
>DWKL01004665.1:0-10424 GCA_018249415.1 Phareas burnsi
ATTTGTTCTACCACACGCATAATGGCACCATCTTCGAGTTTTGCGTAAAAGTCTATGCTTTTCCTTTAGAATAGATAAAAAACTTCATACAACTAGAGTTATCTTAATCGTTTATGATTTTATAAGATTTTAGTTATATAGACAGTATAGACCACCCCAATATAATTATACTCTTCGGACCACCCTATCAAACAGTCACCATTTAACCATTTGCTATTAAACTTAACTTAGGTACATGATGTGGTAAGGCTTGACCAAGGTGATCTTGGTTGTACGTCCGCATATATAGGTTTTATTTTCTGATGTCTTCAAACATAAGATACTATTGACAAAATATGAATTATTGTCAATGCTTTGTTTATGCAATAAAAATAATATGTTTCAATAATCGTGTATAATTTTATGAAGTATACGGCTGTATATATATAAGTTATGGCCTTATCGTAAAAAACAATTGTCTATGTTCAATCAAATTGTCATCCTTGTTTGATTGTAGTGTGCGTTGATATTACGATTACGACATTTACGATTTCGTACAGTTGTGTGTGTTCAAAGGAACTCGCTTGTCGCGTTGCGGTGCGTGTGCTTTCTACAATTGACTTTCGTCGCCTCGTAAGTTTGTGAATTTCATATTTTATTGTGTAACTAGTGCCCTAAACGCCAGTTGGCAGTCGAGTTAATGCGAAGGTTGCAATAGTCGATTTGTAGTCCGTTAAGATCATTCGATCGGATCGTGTCGATGCGTCACCTTTGTGAGCCATTTTACAAGTTCCTGTTATTCTAGAATTCGTGTACGTCTGGCGTATACTAAAAAGTGTCCCTGTCGAATGTTTTCTACAGATGCAATACATGACATTAGGTACATGGAACAAAGGAGAGTAATACATTCTAACCTCGCACGGAAGCGAGCAGGAACGAAAGCGATGTAGTGTGTTCGCAAGTGGCGAGGGCGAGTGGCATCAGCGCGAGCAAGCGTCGGCGGCCCGCCCGCGCCGGCTCGCCCGCGCCAGCTCGTCCGCGCCAGCTCGCTTGTTCGACTGCCCTAGAGTGATTCGTTTTGGAGCGCCGTTAGCAATCTTTCGTAATATTCGCGGGCCTTAAATAAAGGAATTCTTTCAATGAGGATCCTAAGGCTATGAACTACCAAACCTCTTCACCATGTTTTGCAAAGGAGCATGAATTTTGATGGAACTGCCAATCAGGTCCTATTGTTTAGGTATTCAAATATTTTTAATGTGTTATACATTGTTTTATATATGAACTTTAAAAAAAATATTTATTCTGTAGAAACTTGTAACTAAAAGAATATTTTTTGTTTTTCTATATCCACATCATATAATTTTGTCACAAGAATCAGAGAACATATTATAGGGGTACTTTGTTTGGCATTTCATATTAATTTAAGGCTTGTAGAAAATGTGGTTTTGACACTTTATGTGATTGCTTTTATGTTTTCTATGTAAATATTAACAAAGATTATTTTTTTTATCTGTGGTGATTTTTTTTACACAAATTAAACGAAGAATCTTTCAAACTTGTGGAATATTTTAGAACAGGGAAATACAAATTAGCACCCCAGTTATATCAAGGTAGAGTTGCTATATATGATAGAATCAGATAAATTTAAGGAAATTTCTCATTCTCAATCTCAAATCTCATTTAAAGAATAAACAGTAACTATTTCAAATATTGGACATGGATCTGATATACCGAAACTCATCTAAAAACTGATTTCAGTCATAAATTATTTCATATTGATAAATAATCTGACTAGAAAACTTCATTCACTAAATCACTGTATATTAAATCTAGTAAATCCAAATTTACATGGAAAACCTCGATAGTTTAGTGATAAATTCAAACCAAACAAAACGATACAAGCATGCAAGCCCAAATTGCACAGTCTTTTGCTACATATAATCCAAACCATCAAATTTACTTCTCTTCGTAAATGAGCTATGCTTAACAACAACATGAAATATTATATCTGTGTTATGATTGCAATGCTATCGTTTCTAACATGATATATTTAGAATATATTTTAAATACGTTAAGGCAGAAATAATTTGTTTATTCTTAAATTACTTTGGATGCAAAATTGATAATAATGACAAATCTCTGTCCTAAATAATTTGTTTAATGTTTTGTGTATGTGAAAATTTGTTTAGGTAAAATTTAATTAATTGTGAAAGAAAAATATATATAAATTAATCATCACAAATAATTATGACGATTACAATGTATGAGAAGCAAAATGAGCCCTATTTTAAAACATATCGTTCCTGTTAGCTCTAATCTCAGAGAAGGATAAAGAAAAGCATAATCATTATCAGAGCGAGCACCTACCAATCTACAGAATATGGAACACATAGAAAAATAACTTATTATATGAGTAAATTTTTTATTTATTGCTTGCCTATAAAAACCAAAATTAAGGACTATTTCGAGAAACTTATGCCAAGTTACTACTGATGCATTGGGATTGGTTTTAAAAAACACCTTGTGAAATAAAATTTAAAACATAAATTTGCATATCTACTTTATAAATAAAGTATTGCAAACCATACACTATTAACTCATATCAGTAACTATAATAATATGTACAATTTTTAAATTTATTAACCATCTGTTTATCTAGATAAATTCTAGAATAATTGGAGGACAATCATACAATTGTCAGTTTTGCTATATTTTTGTTTTTTACTCTTCAGGGTTATGATGTAATGAAAGGCATCGTCAGCGTGTGATACAAAGTCTTTGTGACAAAACATAATGTTTGTCCGCATAACAAATTGATATATTTTCTTTTGTCTTGATTTATCCATCTTTATTAGAAATTTTGCATCTCCTAAATTTCATGTGGCATCTAATAAAGGGAGATGAAGCCATTGCTTCAAGCAAGTAATGAATAAAACTGGTTTGTTTAGGAGTCTTTAAGTTAGGCTTTAAGAGCTGTTCCAATTAACTTATATTTGTATAATCTTGTCCCTAAAATAGAATACCATATATAAATTAGTCTTACAGAAATCTCAGTAAAGTTACGACTAAATAGAGTGTCATATAAATGGACCTTGATATTTATGCTACATTGTTATATAACAAAATCTTGTGATGGAAGAGCGTATCAGGTTATAAGGTGATGTGTATTGATATTGGGCAAGACGGAAGATTCGGCGAGTAGGTCAGGCAGCGGCGGGCGCGGGCGGCGGCGATCTGGGTCAATGGTAGCGGAGCGGGCCGCGCCACGGCCGCTGCAACTGGGTCGCGCGCTCCGCTCCCCTCCGACCCTTTCCTATTGCGCTTTTATTGCTATACGATTATGGGTCCGCCTTCTATTCCCATATTTCTATCGTACGCTCCAAAAGCGTACGCGTGCTTAATTCGATGACACACGACCGAAATTTTGCCGAACGCCCGCGCAGTCGTCTGCAATACCGTGTATATAGCACGGGGGTACTATCTAGTAGATCGTTTCAAGTCCGACCCGTGAAGCTCGACCGGGACGCTCGAACCCCTGCCTGATTTAATATGAAAAGCTATAAAGCTAAATTACTATCTTTGCGAAGAAAACATAACGTTAAAACCAATATACATTAGGCGTATTCATACATTCTGTACCATACCCTAGAGATCGATAATCAATAAAATGATCTTATAGTTATAGGTAAGAAAATTGACGTGTTGGCTAATTTAAGCCGTGAGACGGATTTGCTGCCAGAATTTTAGGGTTGGCCTAACTCGATCGGTGTCCCTCCACGGCTCTGAGAGCCCAGATCTTGACCTTGGGCGGCTGGGCGACGCGCACGTGCGATAACCTCGCTAGTCAGAGTTGATTGAAGCCTCGAAGGTCACTGACATAAGTTCTAGAGACGACATGTACATTTTCAAAGTTATCGGGGAAAAAGGATTAGAGTGAAATATAAATATGTGGCCATCGTCACACGAAAACGACAGGTTTGTTTGTCATTTAATTTAAATGTTAAAGAACTAAAGATGTAATATAATAGAAATTAATAACCTTACCATGCCGATGTTCTAAACACACCAATGACTTGCACTTATCATACCCAGAGACCTTTCGAGAGAGCAAATTAAGCATTTTAATTTAATTCATTATTTTTCTGTTTATTACGGCTCAGTTAAAAATATTCATGGAATTAACTAATTAATCTTTATATATTCAAAACGGTCAATTTGAGAAGACATTATTTTTTATATAAATTAATGATGTTTTTTTCAGGGGACACAGAGTAGGAACTATTTTAGAATAGGTACGAGAAATCTAAAACCCGCTTTACATTGTCGTTCAGTTGCAATCTAGGTTAGCTAGTTATGAGCGTAGGATAAAGGCAGTCTAGTTCATCTTGTTTAAAACTTCTAAGCTAGTGCTTATCATTATTGACGATAAAATCTAATTCCGTAGCTCCGTGCCCTCCTTCTGGTACACAAATGTGACTCATACAAGGGCCGATCGGCGACAGCGATAATCGAAAGTAAAATTGATGGTGTACGACAACTAACACAATTTGTACGACGTGCCAGTTCAATTTGTACAATCTTAGACATTGATATGAGCGACGAGCAATTTGCAAGTATTTAACACAAACGATATGACGAAGGGCAACCCGATTTTGAGCTATATAATACTAGCTGTTACCCGCGACTTCGTTCGCGTTCTAAAGAAACAAAAGAGATTGAAACTGTGTATACCTGCACCTGAAGCTCGTATTATTTCTGCTCCCTCACGGTCCCATCTTGGTTCCGACTCAATCCCGCCACGGCTCCGGTTCGTCCCCTTCACACCCCGTCGCCGTCAGCCGTTTCTCGCTCACGTCTGGGTCCCGCATAAGCCCTGGCCGTTCGCTGCCTTCGTCCCGACCCCATCCTCGTCAAGAGGAACATCTAAGTACAATACACATACGTACCTACTAATCTAACAATCGGTTAAAAAAATGTACAAACAAAATACAATAATTATCACCTAAAATTAAAAAAAAACGAAAAAACAAATGAATAATGAAGATTCTATCAGCATAAAAGTATTAAAATAAAAACGTTCGATAACGCCCGCCGGCATATGAGTCTTCTCTTTCGCTTTGCACACTTTCATACCTAAACTGTGTACGGGATTTGCCTCGCATCGTAGCGTGATGATATATACTCTAAAACCTTGCTTAATAAATAGTCTACCGAATTCAAAAATATGATTTCGAATCGGGCTGGTTAACCAGAGATTAACGGGTTCAAGTAAAAAAAAAACAAACGGCTGTATTATATTAGTGCAAATAGTAGCAGGGAATCGGCTCTGCTGGATGAACTTTAAGGAAAGAGTTAATCGCATGCGGGCTAGATGTTGGATAACTGGATTTTAGGTTAAGGACGTCAGAGCGGCAGACCGGGAAATTTTACTGCGATAATAGATAATGTGGAATCCCATGCAACTATGCACACCAAGGACAAAACGATCGCTGGGCAAAATTTCCGCTGGTGTCCGGCGATCACCAGCAGACAGCCAACCGCAGACCGGCTGAACGTATCATAAATGGCAGAAACAGTCAATTTATTCATTGGACAAAACGACCGTCGTCTAGTGCTTTACCGACAAAAGTCCTTCTTTTTTTGCTAGTTTTTTTTGCATGACTCCATATTACATTACACTTTGTTTGAAAATTGAAAAACAGGATGATCTACACAAAAAGCATCCTAACAGAGAGTATACTGGTAGTCAATGCCCTGTGTGTGCAATGATTTCGGTTTTCCCTACACGGTCCCAGTTAAAATAACACGGTATATGTAGGGAGATCCCTACGCGCGGCTTCTATTTATTTGATTATATTTAATTATTATTTAGAAACCATTGATATCTTCCAGGTATAAGTAACTTATCGCCCACTCTTTCCTCTTTCAATCTCGAATAGCGTAGACCCTGTAAAGTATTTGTTCCAAGTTGACATAAAAATGGGTGTTAACAATGAAAATGGTTTTTAGCAGACTTCTCGAGACAAAATTTTCAATTTGGTAGATTTTTTTTGTGTGTGTTACGCAATTACCCAGCTGTGCCTCGATGAACTGAAATGATTTAAATAATATTGTGGGAAGCTGGGTTCAGAGATTCGTTTTATAGGTTTGGAAATTTCTTCAGCAGTTTTTCTGAAATACTGATTATACTTTGTGTCAACTTTGAGTTTAGAGTTAGACAGTTATTCAAATTAGAGGGAGATCTGAGACGTTCATACAGATTCAGAAATATTATTTATATATTGTTGATAGTTTTTGAGAAGTAACTAGTACATATGTGCTCGCGGAAATAATACATTTAGCATTTATTAAATCTCGTTTCATATTGCAGAGTGGCGAAATATATTATAATGTAGGCAATAAGTATTTTCAAAATATTCAATATAAAATACCATCTCAGTCAACGACATCTATTATTGTTCAATCACCTACATTTGTACAAATAATAATCATATAATACAATTAATACATATTGACGGTTTATCCGTTTTATTATTGCAAACATTTGCCGCAAGATTTTGTATTACGATAATCGTAAGCCTCGCTGCGAATGATTGAGGCGCGGAGGCGGCCTCTCGGCACCGGGCGGCGCCGCTCGCAGCCAAGACCGTGGGGTTCGTCGGTGCGATTACCAAAAGTGCCATTATAATGAAATGAGTCGTACGGGACGCACCTCGGCCGACGTGGTCGCGGCGCTTGCGGGGCGGGCGGCGGGCGGGGCGCGAGGGCGGTGGGTCGACGACCGCGGGGATGGCTGCGCGCGGCGCCCGGAGCACGCGGGACACCGGGGGATGCTCGGGGGTCACTGACTCGCCCGCGACCCGCGCCGCACCGCTGATGATCCTATCTGCAACTGCATCTGAGCCCGTCTTACGTTCACTTTCGAATGTTAAACAAATCATACGTTATCACGCCTCGTCTCGTTATACTTCGCTTCATTTCTTTTATAATTGCTTATCTGCTTCGTTATCGTGCATTAATCTCGAAAGATTTTTCATATAAATAAGATCGATATATACACGTCATAATTCAAGTATTTACACTTATAATTAATCAAACCTAGAAATGTATAGAATTATGCGCAAATGTATGCAAAAGTTGGGTTTATTTAACCGGTAATGTCGGTGCGCTGTGAAAGCCCAGACGCGTAGTGTTATCCACACGTGACGGATATGAAATGGAGATGAGCGGCCGGCAGCAACCGGCGGAAGCATGGAGTAGCTATTTGCGTGACGAAACAGGAACGGCGGAGCGACCTTGCCGCAGCGCCGCCAAGGTCTCTGCGGAGGGCGCCGACCCTCAGTGCGCGGCGTGCGCTTTGTCCGCTCGATCGCCAACCGCCACAGGTCAGATAGTGGCGAACCGCCCGCGTTCTCGCGCGATGCCTGCGCGTCATCGATCGGCTCGAGATCCGAATCTCGTGTCCGTTTGACTCCTGAGCAAGGTCGACGACCCGCGAGGTCTGGGTCGTTGACGAAAACGAGTAAACGTTACTGCTAATATGTTTACATTATGACGCACGCTTATTCATATTACAGTATTCACAATACATACACCTTCTGTATTTAATCGATTGTTGAATAGGTATTTTACTTAAGAAAACCGATATAATATAAAACTCGTTGGCATAACACTATATGATTACCAATTTGTCGTTGAAGTGATTTGATTTCTGTGAACACTAGTCATTAAATTTAAAATATAAATCTAATTTCGTTCTGCGACGATTTTTTGGTTCCGTAACCGGCATTGCTGTCGCCTTAGCTTGCAGTTCTCGAGTTCGGTTAAATTAATTTACCTTAGTTATTTTTGTTTTTGAATATTTTTTTAATGAGGTCGAAAACGTTTACATTTTTCATTTCTAGGGAACAATTATGGAAAGGACAACCAACTTTACCAGCATTTCTCGTACATGTATTATATTTTTTCAGACGTGACATTAGCTGCTTTTTATTACCTATAATATTTAGCGTTTCTGCTAAAAATATATAAAATACAAATTTTGCACAAAAGTGGAAGTAAACGTTCGTTAGAATAAATTATCGCTTGCTCTAACGATGATGGAAAAAATGAGAGGATACCGGCATGCTTTATGTTCTTGTTAAATGTATGACTTTACCAACCCTGTCTTGGCCAGCGTGATCAAGGTCCTCATACCAATAGGTTTAATCGGTGATGGCAATGTATGACTTAAGATGACTTTGTGATGACGATGTACGACTTAAGTTGAATAGGTGATGACGATGTATGACTTAAGTTGACTCGGTGATGACTATGTATAACTTATGTTGACGTGATGATGATGATATATAATTTATCGTTGAAAATTATATAATATACTGTCATAAGTCCACCATTAAAAGTTCTATGACCTTTGTGTTAGGGTAAATAACACTTGACTTATGAAGCTACATATTTACATCCTATTTAAATGTTGAATCTATAATAATTATATTGATACATATTCTTTTTTCGTCCTTCCTTTTTATCATACAGCTAATTTAGTAAAATAGTGTAAAGGTAGTGTACATACACTTTACACTATTTTACTAAATTAGCTGATGCCCGCGACTACGTTCGCGTGATTAAGAGCCATGTGTCACACCGCTCGCTCGCATCTGCGTATTCGATCTCATTTCGCGTACTTTTTTATCCAAACTTTGCATGCTAATTGCTCCGCTCATAAGAGTTGTAGTGTGATGCTACATAGCCTAAACCTTTCCTCAATAAATAGCCTATCTAATTCGAAAAGTTTTTTCAAATTCGATTAGTCGTCCCAGAGATTAGCGTGTTCAAACAAACATTAAAATACAATACAAAAAATCTTTATTGTACACCAAATAATATATATAAGAAGGACTATACATAATTTAACGTACAACAGACGGCCTTATCACTATATAGCGATCTCTTCCAGACAACCATCTGTTGGGAAAAAGGAAATCAATTATAAATAAGGATATACAGGGAAGGGGTGTACAAAAGAATAAAAACCAAAATATAGTATATATACATAAATATCAGCAAATATAAATGAGGTGACAGGAAGAAGCTAAAATACAAATAAATAATTAAATGGGGATGGAGAACTAGAGTGTTTGGTAGAAATAAACATACAGACAAACAAACGAGCAAACAAATAAACAGCTTTATTATATTAGTATAGATTTCGTCACAACTGAACCATTAAGAGTTCTACGACCTTCGCGTTACGCTAAATTGCGTATGATTTATGAAACTATCTTTAACTATAATTAATGCGTTGATAAAGGCTCAAAATTTCTAATTAATTGCAAAATTTAAAACAAAAACCAAAATATTTTTTTCCAAAAATAATGAATTTATTTCTTTGATACATTCTTTTAAAAAAATTAAAATATAACTAATGCAATAAAACATTTTATCCGGGTCATAATTTGAAAGTGATTTAAATTTTTATTTAATAAAATTTTTGAACGCTTTTTTACTGTGACTGTAATTGTCTTCGTTACTACAACATTATCCCGTTTTGAGTAAAAATTAAAATGGTAATTTTAATTATAACTTGACTGTCTTCATTATATTGTGAAGTTAGTTATGATATGAAATATACGCCGCGGTATACTTTAATACTATGTTATGCTAATATAATACTATCATAAATATTATCACACACACATCATAACCACTAGGCTATCACACAAGCAGTGATAGCCTAGTGGCTTTGATTCCGGCCTCTCACACTGGGGCTCCGGATTTCGAATCCCGCACGCACCTCTGATTTTTCGATGTTATATGCGTATTAGAAATTAATTATCACTTGGTTTAACAGTAAAGGAAAACGTCGTGAGGAAACCTGCATGCTTGATAGTTTTCTGTAAAATTCTTGAAGGTGTGTGAAGCCTGCCACAATGTCATGGCCAGCGTGGTTGACTATGGTCTAACGCTCATTCTTTGAGGAGACCCGTGCCCAGCAGTGGGACATGGTTTGACGATGATAAATATTATCTGTTATATTAAATAATATTCACGTCACTATGTTTGTCCGGGATGAACTCCGAAATTGACTATTCGATTTTAACGTTCCTTTTTTAAATGTGTGTTTTGTACCAACTTGACAGATAGGATAGTTTTTATTCAGATTTTTTTTTTATTAAACTCAAAATCTACGATTTTCGTATTTCGGACAGTGCAGCAGGATCGCGGACTAAGTGTTGCCAATTTCGAGTGCTACGACGTATTGTGTAACGTACATTTTGCTTAATCTATGAAAGGTACAATGCCCTTAAGAAATGTAATAATTTCGTAATACCAATACCAATTATAATATCTATTAATTATTTTTTTTTTTCTTTTTTTTATGTTTGTAAAGTAGCAAACGAGCAAGCAGGCCACCTCATCTTAAGTGGTCACCGCAGCCCATGGAC